>AFGO01002837.1:39086-49880 GCA_004335405.1 Nannochloropsis granulata CCMP529
TCTTCCTGCAGGGATTCCAACAAGGAGGACAAAAAAGAGGAAGAAAAGAAGAAAGGAGAGAAGAAGAAGCGGCGACGCCGCTGTCGCAGCTCTACCCATGAACGTCACGGCAGCAAAGGAAGGGACAAGGAGAGCGACTCCAAGCCGACGCGCAGCCGGAAGAAAGCAGACACGAAGGCCAAGAAGAGCAAGAAGAAAAAGAAGAGGAAGTAGATCAACACGTTTTCTTAAATGAAGCAGGACGGGTGCACATCAAATGTAACAAAAAATAAACATCTTGGAATATGACATTAATAGAAGTACGTACTGTTGAGATTGTTCCATTTTTATTTACTTGTTGCCGCTGCTGTTGCCGCTGCTGCTGCAGCAGCAAGACTCCTCTTCCCTTGTACGTGCTCCTCACTTTCTCTTCTCCTCCTGGGTCCGAGTAGCAGCAGCGAGGAAGAGGCGTGCCTTAAGCCCTTCGTAGACAGCAAAGATGATGGCGGTCGAGAGAATGGACTTGAGCAGAGTAGGGGCCAGGCCTTTGAACACGGCCGTCACGCCCTCCTGTCTCACAATTTGTCCCAGACAACCCCAGGAGGACTGGGAAAAAGTGGTGGCAGGTTTGTTGCTGCTTCCTTCCATGGAAGTTGAGGTTGCTGCGGCTTCCGCTCCAGCAGGGGTATCGGAGGAGACGCCGACGAGAACTCGTGCCTGCATCCGTCGCTTGAGTGTGTCGAGGGGGTGGACGGCTACGCGGGCGATCCCTCCCGAGACCCCACCATACACTGCACTCAGGCACCATCGTCGTGACTCCTCCCACCACCATTCGTGTCCTCCTCCTTCAATGTCCTCTTTTTGATAGCTTGCCGCGCCAGCAGCAGCAGCAGCAGCGTCCATCTTCTCATACAGCGCAAACGACAAACCCATCCGAGGAATGATCTGCAACGCTGTAGGGGCCAGTCCGGCGAAAAGCCCCTTCCACCCCTGTACTCGCAACGTCGCCGTGACGAAAGATGCCATCGTCTCATGCGCCCGCGGCAAGCCCTGTGCGGCAAATTGCGTCCGAATGACGTCAAAAGGGTACGTCGCTACCGTCGCGATAAGGCCCGCCCCTCCCCCGGCCACAAAAGCAGCAACAGGCGCCAGGGCCGGCATGCATCTCAGCTCCGTTTTTAAAACTTCGTACACAGGAAATTGTACCGCACCATAGCCAATCCATAAGTAGGTCGCTGCGAGATTTCCGCGCCAGAGCCCAATGAGTCCTTCTTCCCGGGCTACCTTGCGAAGGGAGCCCGCGACGGTTTGGTAGGCCAAACGCTGTCGGTCCGCGGCCGTGGAGATCGAGCCCACCTGCAGCTGAAAGCGGATCTTAATGACGTCGAAAGGTGCGGTCAGCACCCGCGAGGCACCTCCCGCTATGGCCCCGCATACTGCCGCCTCAATCTTGCTCAAGTCTTGTCTGGGCCGCCGTCTGGTCGGCGAGGAGGATGATGCTGCCGCAGGAGCTTCCATTGTACGCAAGAAAAAGCCACGAAGTCACCACCAGCGGCTGCAAGCAACGTCAAGTCTCCTTCTCCTTGTCCTCCTGGTGATCGTCGTCGCTGCCATCCTCCCTGTGGTGTGTGATGTGTGGTGGTATGTGTCTGCTTCAAGAAGTTCTTGCCTCTTATGCTCCACGTCAATGCACAATATCAGCCAAGCCACGCCACGCCTTCACTCACCACCGACGCATCACCACCACAATCACAGAGAGCTCTACGTCCCCCTTCTTCCTTGCCTCTCGAAGCATCCCCCGCTTCATCGTCAGCCTTGGTTCCCGCGTGCGTAGCTGTATGCGCCTCGTCTCACTCTTCCTTCAGCTCGTCATCCTAGTTGTCACCACCTTCACGTCCTTCGTTCCCACAGCCAGGGCCTTTCGAATCGACAGCATGATCTCCAAGTTTATTGGCAAGAATTTGCCGGACTACACCTATTCGGTGCCCGGTAAGTGTCTTCTTCCACGTATACCGACGACATGCACCGAACCAGACGCACATACACCCCTAATGATTGTTGGGCTTGGACCCCTTCTCGTAATTATGCCGGGTTGGACAGTACCCATTCACAGCTGCTTGATGCTCACATCCCTCTCCTCCATTTCAACAGGCATGCTCTTCTACTTCCTCGACCCCTCGCACACGGCCTTGGGATTCAAGGCACACGCCGCCTGTTTCAACAAGAAGGATCTCGAAGTTGATTTAAAGGGACGGTCCATCTTAGTGGCGGGCGGCAATGCGGGCATAGGCCGTAGTGCTGCACAGAGCTTGGCGGAACGAGGGGCAACGGTGCATATCGTGTGTCGTTCTCGAGAGAAGGGGGAACAAGCCGTGGCGGACATCAAGACAGCGACGGGTAATGACGACGTATACCTACATGTGGTGGACCTGGGGTCGATCGGGCAGGTGCAAGCTTTCACTAAAACTTTTGCCGCGAGTGGAAAACCTCTTCATGTCCTGGTAAACAATGCTGCCACGATGCAAAGCACCCGCAGCCTCACACCCGAGGGGATCGAGACGGCACAAGCCACGAACCTGCTAGGGTTTTACGGGCTTACCCGGGGCCTGCTCCCTGTGCTGAAACAGAACGCGCCCGCACGAATCGTCAACGTGGTCTCTGCCGGAATGCTCGCTTCCCAATTCAAGGTACGTAACCGTGCTCAGCCCGTCCCTCGTGTCTTTCACAGGCACACATGCGGCCACATATCTTCAACCCTCCGTTAATCCTTCCCTCCCTCCCTCCCTTCTAGTTAAAAGGTCTGACAGAAGAGGAGAAAATCGAGCCGTACGACGGAGCGGCTGTCTATTCCCTGCATCACCGAGCACGGGTCATGCTGACTGAGACGTGGGCAGAGGAGTCCAAGGAAAGCAATGTGGTGGTTAACTGTGTGCACCCCGGGTGGGTGGATACGCCGCTGTTGCGGACGGCCGGGCCGATGGAAGGGTTTTACAAGTACGTTCTTGAGGGAAAAGAAAGAGGGAGGGAGGGAAGGAGGGAGAGTGAAAAGGCGACTGTAGTGACACATCAATATATGGATAGGGACGTATTTATTTAAGAAGAAAGTGGAGGAGGAAGGGGAGAAGGAAGTAAAGGGGACTTAACGCGGCGACAAAATCGTTTTTATAAATAAAAGTCAAAGAATTCACCACTCAGCATCTCTCTTTCCCTCCCTTCCTCGCCCTCTCATTCACCTCCAGGCTAATGCGAGGTGCCCTTCGCACGGAACTCCAAGGGGCAGACACCATCGTCTGGCTGGCCGCGTCCCAGAAGGGGGGGGAGAGCACAGGCAAGTATTTTTTTGACCGGAAGGCGAGATGGAAGAATCTCTTGTTTGCCAACACCAAGCCGGAGAAGAAGGATTATGAGGATTTGGTGGCGTTTTGTGAGGGGAAGTGCCCGGTGGGGGAGGGAGGGAAGTGAATGTGAGAGTAGAAGGAGTAAGGAGGACAAGTGTAAGAAAAAAAGGGGGGAAATAAAGTGTCCTTTTTTCAAAGACAGGCCTGGATATATACGTACGATTCATAACCGAATCTTCTCTGTTGTGTAATGGGTGTTTGTGCATAGATTCGGGTGGGGGGGGGGCGGCACTAAGAGCTGCAATTACGCGAGAAAGACATAAAGAAACAATAGGTAAGGACAGATTTTCGCGCAAGGGTTTTTTGTTTTTTTTTATTTGTGTCACTTTGATACTTTGAATATTTCTGTCATGTCAACACTTTCTCCCCGCACTTCTGTTATCCGAAGATGAACCCGCATGCCGAAAGGGGCACTCTCTCCATGCACCGCTTCAGGTCGTAACTTAAAGAAATCGTGACAAGGGTGACGCACTTGTAGTAGCTCTAGCTCTTAACGTCAGCATTTGGATTCATTTCAAGCTTCACCCGGCATCCGTACCGTCTCTTTTGCTTCCCTTTGTCTATGCACATCCTCCATCCCCACCCACCCCGCATCACCCGACAGATCTATCTCAGTGGCATAATCCTCCCAAGTGATGGCGGGCCAATCGTGGGCGTCCGTGCCTTGTTCCCAGGCGTGAGTGTCTTTTGACTCTGAGCATGCAGACGATTTTGATCGTTGATGACTTGGAGGATGTGAATGATGTTGGTCTCGAGGACCATGCCCGCCATGATGATCTCATCCAGAACGTAGTGCACCTTGAGAGAAGGAGAAGGAGGGAGGGAGGGTAGGAAGGAGAGAGGTAGAGAAGGAGATAGAGAAAGTCGTTTTCAGTGTCTAATCCATGATTTATTAGGTTATTCTTCTCTCGAGAAAGGGGCATGCTTTGTTAGGTTATTCTTCTCTCGAGAAAGGGGCATGCTCCTCGCTTTCTGTACCCTTCTCACTCACACGCACCTTGTCGCTGTGGAAGATGAGGTCAAGCTCGCAGACGTTCTCGAAGCACTTGTCCAAGGCCTCTACAAAGACTACGCATGCGGAGGTTAGATAGAGAGAGTAGAGAAGATGAGAATGCATCCCTTGTTGTCGTTCTCCTTCTTCTTCCCTCCCACTACATAGTGAGGGAGGCCAACCTTCACTTCATCCGTGTCTTTATCCCCCATGTGCATACCTCATCTCTTTCGTCAGTCTCCCACTCACTCCTGATTCCCTCCCTACCTTGTATCAGATCCAAAATGCCCAGGTCACTCTCCTGCTGATCCACGGCGAAAACAAAGTAAAGGGTCGCATAGTGTCGATAAATCAACTTCACTCCTTCCCCCCATTCAGGGATGCTCCCATCGAGGTAGTTACAGAAGGAGTCGGGGCGTTGCGCTACTTGTTGGAAGACCTTGCGGATGACGCTTTGTTGAGCTTCTTCGCCGACCTGTTCACATGAAAAGGAGGGAGAGGGAGGAAGAGGGGATGAAGAAGGGAGGAAGAAGGGCATGCTGGAAAATAAAGATTACTTACTACGCTCTGATACAACTTGACAAGCCGTGGCCGCCCATGGTTGTTGACGATGATGACGCCTGTTAAGTGTAGGAATTGTGGTTGTGGTTGGTGCAAAGGCGGCGGTTGTGTACACTAATTCAACGACGTGATGGGGGGTGGTGAGGAAGGCTTTTTCACACCATCAAGCCGGGCCCAGGGCAGCTGGCTGACTCCAAAGAGCCGCAATATGCCCTTACATCTAAGCCCTCTGAAGCAGGGGCTGCGAGCCAGCACCGATTTCATCTATTTGCCGCCACGCGGAAACAGCAGCATCATCATGATAATCCGTCGAGACTCCCTCCCAACCTTCATCCTCTCCCTTACCTCGAATCATAGCGCCTCGGTTGGGGGCTCCGAGCGGTGGGACGAGCTTAAGAGCTTCTCTGTGTGTTGTGCGTGTGGGTGTGGGAGGGAAGGTAGGGAGAAGATGAGGGTTGTGGATGGTCTTTAGGGAGGGCACAATTCTTGAGAGTGAAGAAGCAAGTCAAGCGAATCACCTCACTATAAGGCACTCCAGAGTAAAGGTCTCACTCTAGAACACTACCACACCTCACACACACGTGCACAGACCGTCACCCGGGCCCAGTCGCGACGTATCCACACATCTCGTCGTAAATCAGGCCACGGGGAGCTTCATTTGGCCAAGCCACATCACATTTGTTAGGACGTCTCGATCGACCTCCTACCCCTCCATAGTGGCCTCTCCGTCTTTTTGTGGTGCTTGACCGAAGCTAAAAAATAAGAAAGGTACTTCTCGATATAATTTAGTTTCGGTGCCTGAAGGATGCGAGTCACTCCCCTCTCCCCATATCCCTTTACCAACAGAGCTATGTTGCCCTCCACCACTACCCCCCCCACCACCACCACCGTGCGCTGGGGCATTGTCGGCTGCGGGGACGTCGTTGAAGTCAAGTCGGGGCCCGCATTTAACAAGGTCTCAAACAGTTGCCTTATGGCTGTCATGCGGCGTAATGGTGACTTAGCCAAGTCTTTTGCACAACGTCATCATGTCCCTTTTTTTTATTCGGACGCTCAGCAATTGCTTGACGGCGAGCAGGTCGATGCTGTTTATATCGCTACCCCTCCAGGGAACCACAAAGAGCTCGCATTGCTATGTGCTACGGCGGGTAAGCCTATTTTGGTTGAAAAGCCCATGGCGAGATGCGCGGTGGAGTGTAGGGAGATGATACGAGGGTTTAATCGGGCGAGTTTGCCTTTATTTGTTGCGTATTATAGACGGCATTTACCTAAGTTTGAGGCTGTGCATGAGATACTGAAGGGGGGGAAATTAGGGAAGATTATGGAGGTGAGGCTTTTCTATTCGCGCTTGCGGTCGATTCCTGAGGAGGGAGAGGAGGGACGGAAGGATGAGTGGAGAGTGGATGCTGCAGTGGCTGGGGGAGGCTTGTTTCTGGACTTGGGGAGTCATATGCTTGATTTGGTTGATTGGTGGTTTGGGCCGGTACCGTTGGAGAGTGTGAAAGGTATCACGGGACGAGCGGGAAGCTGCAGCAGCATAAATAGTAGCAGCAGAAGTAGTAGCAGTAGTGATGGTCACACTTCTTCTTCTTCATCTTTTTCTTCTTCCTCATCCTCCACTCAAAAGAATCGAACAGCGGCTGACGTGGAGGACCAAGTCCGTATGGTATTCCGAACAAAAGAGGGAGCTTTGGGGATGGGCTCTTGGAATTTCGCTTCGTCTATCGAAGAGGATTCTTTCGTTATTATTGGTGAGAAAGGCCATGTCAAATTTTCAGTTTTTAATAATGGGCCGATCGTTTTGACGACTCGGAAGGAGGGCAAGGATGAGGCTGAGAAAGGTATGGTGGTGGAAACGATTGGAGGGTTTGATGTTAATGCGTCGCCGCATGTGCATTTGCCGCTGATTGCGGCCGTGACGGAAGATGTGCGGAGGTGGAAGGAGGCAAAGACAGCAGCAGCAGCAGCAGCAGCAGCGGAGACTGGTGGTGATGGTGGAATTATTAAGGACAAAAACGGAGAGGAAGAGGAAGAGGAGGATGAAATTGAGTGGCAGTGTCGGAGCACGGGGGCGTCGGCGTTGCGAACGAGTGAAGTGATGGATAAGGTGTTGGTTGCCTACTACGGGGGAACGAGGGATGATGCGTTTTGGACTCGGCCTGAGACGTGGAACATGCCGATTTGATGTGGTTGTTACTCTGCTGTCAGAAGTATGAAAATGTATAGAAGATAAAGTGCGGACGCAATAGTGTGAAAACAGAGGAAGAAAGAAAGACAGTGTGCAGTCAAACGGCTCTGTACCGTTCAGAACTTTGTGGTTATGCCTTGTGTCCACCTGTTTATATAGAAACATTTCAGCTCTCTTTCTGTCTCTGTCTTCCGTGCTTTGTTGCTGCTCACCTGTCTACTGCGTAACAGTATGAGTAAATATATTGCCTTCCATCTCATTTTCCTCCATCACTTTTCCTCTATTAACTAATTTTCCTCCATGTCACCAACCAAGCACTACCAGAGAATCCCCAACGCCACCCTTCTTTCCTCATATGTCATAATATCCAACCCCCCACCCGCCTGACTCCCCAAAGCCACCACCAACTCTTTCATCACCTCCACCTCCGGCGGCGGCCGTGTCGAATCCTGAAACGCCACGTATGCCTCATGTTTCCCCAGCGCCTTAATCTGCAAAGGGCCAAGAGAAGCAAACGCCTCCCTTAACTCGCGATGCTGTAGCAAAGGTATGGAGGTAGTGCCTTGGGTACGTACATGAAAAACCCGCGAGCGATCTGGAACCTGCTTGAAATTTCGTAATTCAAAAGTGTCAACGTCCGTCATGCGCATAAACACCTTGTGCGCCCATCCCTCGGCATACGCCAAACTAGGCATGCCATCACTGCTGCTGCCACTCGCACCCAATTCTGCTTCCTCCCCTACCCTATTCTTAGCCCGCCGCAACAGACTAGCAAAAACTACACCTGTCATAAAGGCATCGTGGCCCGCCTCGTGCGCTGCTCCTCCATTTCCCTCCCCATCCTCCAACTCTACCCCCGCCCCTCCCTCGCTTTTATAGAGCCCTTCTAAGTTTGTATCTCCCTGGCTGTCAGCCACCCCTAATCCTTTTGCCAATACCTTGGTGTCATAGATCGGGGGAAACAACTGCTGCAACTTATTCTTGAACCCCATGGCGGTATCAGGCAAGGTGGGCTTGACGAAGTGGCTGTAGAGGAAGAGAAGATCCAAAAGGAAATTATGTCCTATTAAAGGCCGGCCTGAGTCCTTGACAACCTGGATGATACGCATCACCCCTGCGCCTTCCTCTATCTCGGCTATTGCCCGACTTTTCTTCACATTCACGCACGTGGCTCGCTCGTCGTTCGTGACATAACGGACTTGTAGTTGTTGGTGGAAAGGAGGGGGCGTCGGGGGAATTGTCGATGCTGCTGCTTCGTTGCCACTAACTGCCACTGGTGCTGGTACCACGGCTTCCAGCCACAGGTTGGCCTTTCGGGGATGTCGCCATATGGTGTTCTCGACCATCTTTTTCCGGTACCATTGCATGCCTTGGGGGAGGACGAAGGGGGCACTTCCCTGCTTCAAGTCGTCGAGGGCCTCACTTAGTCGCTTATATAGCTCCACCGTCTCGGCATCCGCGTTGGGGTCCAAAGGGCTACGTGTCGGTTTCTTCCCTCCGCCAAAGCTTGCTTTCAGGTCCCACATGGCTTGGTCCTCTACTTGCTTTCGGAGGCTGGCTTCTTGGTCGATGGCCAGGAAAGGGACGCCGTCAAGCCACTGGTTGAAGTCCAGGTTGTGAGAACGCAAAAAGCTGAGAGACGCAGCGTCGCACGAAAAAATGCGGTCACTTTGGAGCGTGGAAGGATACATGTGAATGTTCCATGTATAAGCCTTGTAGTCACCCAGGGCCGCGTCCCATACAAAGGCGGATAATCCCATTTGCACGACGAGGTAGTTTTCGGCCACGCCCTTTTTTTTCATGTAGCGCTGCTGCACAGTGTCGAAGTATTCGTCCCTGTCGTCTTGCTTGTAACCGGTGAACTCGGTGTCAAGTGAAAAGAAGGCTGCCTCCTTGCCAATGCACCGGATACGCTCCAAGACCCCGGGAAAGGTGGCACGGGAGACCTGCTCGTACTGCGCTTGGACGACGGCTTGGGGTGGCGAGAGGTGCTTATGTCTTCTCACTGCGTGTGACACGGCAGGTGGGACAAAAGCTGACGGCTGTGATGACAAGTAGACAGCTCTGCTCGACTGCAGCTCCAGTAGCAGCAGCACGATGACCAGACCCAGGAGCCGGGAGGTTGCCATGGTCGTGGAAGCAGGGGATATTTAGAAGTTGCGCCTGATAAGGTATACAGTAAGGGGCAAATATATAAGACGCAGGCCAATAAAAGTCCAGAGGGTGTGCTGGAGCAAGTTCAGCTGCAACGGTGCGCGTGCGTGAGTGTATTTGACACACGCCTGTCGCAGGGATGGGGCTAGGAAGACTGAGCATAGTAGGGGGCACGTTGGACATGGCCCAAACGCGATTAAAGTGAAGGCCAAGCATCTTATAATGCTGAGGGAGAAAGGTCATCAAATTTCGATCAGCCTGCTAATAGGAGTCGCAAAAAATTAAGAAAAACAGTTGGTAGTTGGGATGGGCGGAAAAAGGCAGCCTTGCTGCCATTGCTCGTGCTCCGATCATTTGTGCTTATTTCTTGACTTGACTTTTCATGTTACCATCATAAGCGCCGCGCCAAGAAGGCGCTCAAGACCCGTCCATCCGGTAAAATTTCCAAGCGGTCTTCCACCGTCTCAAAGCTCATCCCTCCTTCAGCTCCAAACACCCGCGCAAGCTCCCCGTGCTCCAGCACCTTCCTTGGGTCCTTCGGATGTTGGTATGGCACGCCGTCCTCCCTTGCCACAAACGACACAAACAACAAAAATCCACCCCCTGGACGGACCATCGCACCTAGGGCAGGGAAAAACTCTCTTTCCAAAAACCGAATGGCCAGCACCAAGTCATATTGCTTCGTCTCGAAGGAAGGCGAAACCGAAGACCTCACCACTCTTGTACCTCTGATTACGCTGGCCTCAACATCCACCAAATCTGTGACACCATGACGCGCGGCCAGACGCTGCACGCGATCTAAGCACCGTGGCAAACGATCCATGCAACGCACTCGCCACCCCTTCCCTCGCTTGGCTAGCCACACCCCATCCCGCCCCGCGCCACAGCCGACGTCACAGCAGGTTAAAGCTCTACCAGGGACAGACAAAGAAGAAAGAGGAGGAGAAGGAGAAGTGGTCAGGTCAGTCACTAACGAAGAGGAAAAAGACCTAGGAGGAGGAGGAGGAGGAGGGGAATGGACAGGAGAAGGAGCAGCAGCTAGTGCTTCCTCCATATAGTCTACGTAGGATGCCAAGAAGGGGTTAGGAGTATACAAAATATGACGGTCACGCGGCCCGACAACCCCAGATGTCAGCATACCAAACGCTGTAGCTGCTGTCCATAGCTCTTCCTCTTCCCCTCCCTCGACCCCTTTCTCGCCACCGACGAAGATGAAGGAGACATGGTGCCAATCCCGGGTCCTGAGTAGGGCCACCGCTCGTTCGCCTTCCTCCCACGTGGTTGCTATCACCGCTAAGAACAAGCTAGGTTCCGGGAGTTCAAATAAAAGATTTAAGAGACTATCAAAAGGTAGATTTATACTTGGCGAGAGACGACGGGCCTCAAAGGCGGCTTCTGAACGCACGTCCACTAGCCGGGGTCGGTCTGTGGCGGGTAAAGCATGCCATTCCTGTAGGGAGCGACTGCGATAGACAATGTCGCTGCTCTTGTTGCTGTTGTTGTTGTTGTTGTTGTTGTTGTTG
>AFGO01002841.1:13743-26373 GCA_004335405.1 Nannochloropsis granulata CCMP529
AGAAGGACGAAGGAAGGTATGCACTGGGCGATGTGGTGGGGGAAATTCTCTTAAATTTGCAGAAATTTAAGATCGTGTTAAGAGGGGATGTGGCCGCTTCGATTATGACGATTTCTGTGTCGGAAGGTTTGATTTTGCAGTTGGATCCGGATTTCGACATGGTCCGGCAGGCGTTGCCTTTCTTTGTAAGGTATAAAGGATGGAGTACAGCGGAGGCGGTTATGCGGGGAGGAGGGTCGAAATCCAAGTCCAAGTCTTCTCTTTCTTCCTCTTCTTCTGCTTCGCCAGAGACAGCAGTGGCTCCTGCGACGCCCTCGGCGGCGCCTGCGTAGAAAGGCGGGAAGACCAAGCAAGATTTCAAAGAGCATAGGGATACGTTAAAGTAGAACACAGCCCGTCAATCAAATTAAGGAAAAAGAGACAAATCAACCATTAATTCCGCTTTTTGGTCAGTGTGAGTGGCGCGGCGCTGCTGTTGTGTACTTGCGCGCATGCCTGCGGAAACGCCCTGATAAAAGGAGAGGAAATGTAAGACGTCTGATATAATAGTAACCGAGAGTCATCGTGCCTAAGCAAGTGCCAGTGGATAGAGAGGAAGAAAAGGAAAAGAAAAGTGCTACAGCCACATAAATACATAATAGCACGACACACGACACAAAACGTGATTCTGACGGACATTTATTTTTTGATTGATGTGTTTCCTTTCATCCTCTTTCTTTCCATCCACCTTCCTTGCTCTCCATATCCAAGGCAGTTTCGCTGCTTTCTTTCCTTCTTCCGCCCTTCGACACCCTCCCTCCCTCCACCACATTTGATTGATTCTCGTTTTCTCCGTCTCTTTCCCTCCCTTCTTGCACGTTCTTCCTTGCATTTTTACTCCATTCTAGGCCATGTGCTCTGATAACGCTGAAAAATTGCACCCACTTTTGTCCTGTCCCACCTGCTCTCGTTGCATACGCTGCTCACTCTTACTCTTTTTTGCTCTCCTCATTACCTCCCCATTACTTCCTCTCTTTCCTCGCTCCTATTTATTCCCCTCACGTCTACACACATAAATATATATCTATATGCTTATAAGACGCCCCTTTTTTCTCTCCTCTCTCGCTTCCAAGTCTTTTCTCTTTCCTCCTTCTTTCTCTCTTTTTATGTTTTTTTGCTTGTTGTTTTATTATTTGTTACACTCGAAAACTCAAACGCAAAATGATGAAAAAGAAGAGAGAGGGCACGTCAGAAGACCTTCCTGCCCGCCCCTCATACTCTTCGATTCTCTCTCTCTTTCTCTCCTCCTCCACCACACAAAACACAACGGGAAACCTCAAGGGTTCCCGTTTCTTTCTAATCACATCTCCTCTCTTGCCGCCGCCAAACTTTTCATCTCCATCAATTATCATGCCAGGCGCGTTCCTTTCCTCTCTCCATCCATCCCTTCCTTCCTTCCTCTTTTCTACACACTACGCTTCCAGAAGAACTACTCCAATTCAAATTTAAAAGATGAGCGTCGCAGCCACAGTTGTCAGGGAGGCCAATGCCAGAGTCACCGTCACAGAAGCACGGACCGACCAGGCACCAGACAAGTAGTAGGTATCGAGGCAAGCTCCCGGCTCAAGCACAGGGGCATTCGCGCAGGGCGTCTTAAAGTCGACCTCCGGGCAAAACTGCTGCAAATCATTCAGAGAAATCGAGCCCACGTTGGTGGAGAGGGTGTCATTGCTTGTCGCGCACTCAGTAACAAAGTTGAAGACCGTCCCCGTGCAGCAGCCGATGGGCTTCATCTTGCTGCAGAAGGTGGAGGCATCCACAGCGTTGAGCACCTCAAAAATGTCCGCAAAGCAGTAGTCCTTGGTGGTGGGAGACGTCGTGCACAGGTACTCTAAGGCAATCTTGTAGCCGTTCACGCCCATGTCGTTGATAGCCACCTCCGAGTTCTTGGGAGGGATGCAGGCCCCATCCTCGCAGGCATACGAGCACGGGCAAGGCAGGGAAGGAGAGCAGACGGTGCGACACTTGGTCCCCACGCACTTCTCGCCCGAGGCGCACTCATTGCAGGTCTGCTTGAGCATCGAGGCGGAGCAGCCAGCAGTGGACATGGTGCTGAGCGTCTTATGCAGGACGTCGTGGCACTGGTTGGTACAGATTCGATGCATGTTTGCTTGGGAAAAATCATAACTCGTCTGACAGTTCTCCTCCTTCACCAAGTTCAGCACTGTCTGGGCCATATCGAAGCATTCCCACAAGTGGGGTGCCAAGGAAGCAGCCAAAAAGGCACCGCACTCCTCGTTTGTGGCGCCCAACCGCCGGCCATGCCCCAAGAATCCTCCCGGGTTGATAGTCTCCAGTTCGAAATCGCTGCTAACTAAACCCTGGTCTATGGCGTTCTTGACGCTAGACAGGCCCGAGGGGCTGGTAATGTACTCGGCTAAGCCGCGAATAGAGTCGAAGTCGTCTTCGTGCATGTTCAGGACCGACTTGTGGGCGGTGCTCAGGCCGAGGAGTGCTAGGGAGAGGACCACCAGAGACGTTTTCCTGAAGATCTGCATAGTTGCTTACGGTATGTGTGGTTGTGCGGGAGTACAAAGTCGAAGAACGGACGGTAAGCTTTCCTGGCGCGCTGTGGAGACGAGCTGGTGATGTGGCTTGCGGTGGTGGTGGACGTAGGGTGCAGAGCTGCCTATCCCTGTCAGAATGTGCGGGTGGTGGGTAGGGGTGGGTGTAAGTGGGTGACTAGGTGTCTGTGCATGGGGTTGCTAGATACGACGTGTATGAGAACGGCAGGAGCCAGTGTTTCAGGCAAAAGACGACGCCGTCTAGTGCACCGCGCACCCTTCCGTGTACTTGGCAGCGCATTGCCTGAGGGCAACCTCCAAGGCAGTGGTGTAGGACAGGCCCTCGTCCCAGGTGGCGGATGCCCCTGTGTATCCAGGGACACATATGACAAAGGGAAATATTAAGCGTATCGATGGCGCGCTGGCACCGGGAAAGAGATCTTGCTAGCTTGTGCGACCCGCTGCGTACGTCGTCTTGGCTTCCCAGTGGAAACAACGCGTCTGCCGTTGACAGGCACGAACGTGTGACAGACATACGCCCGTGGATAAAAAGGGCGCACATGGACAGAAATAAGGAAGTAAGGTATAAGACAGACGCTCCTCTCGCTTCTCAAAGGTTACGGTAGTTGTCGTCGCGCCGTACGTTGAGCTCTCCTTGTTCTCTCAACGAACAAGCAAGGGCATCGCGCACGTTGTCACTTCTCTCGAAAGATCCATGGTTATGGCGCTTAGCTTCGGCAAAGACCTGCACAATGAGCCCTGGCAGAATAGAATAGTATAGTTGCTGCAGGTACAAGTTCGACGAGGGCGTGTGTGGCAGCGTCTCGTACCTGCTTCCTGCGTGTCTGAGAGGCAGACGATCTTTTTGCTGAGCTTTAACGGCTCCAGCAGCCGTTCATCAGCCGATTTTGAAGGCGATTTCAAATCTGACCTCCTCCTCCCCCCTGCGTTCATGAACCACAAAAGCAGGAAACATTGTCAAGCACGCACCAGTTGGTAAATAATAGGGCGTCTGGGGTGGGCTGAGTCTCCCTCTTCGGAGACCGCGTCCATGCGCGCACATAGCGTGAGATCATCAGGTGCTCCAGTGGTGTGGGGCTCTTGTTTGGTTGTTGCTTAGAAAGGAAAATCCCTATTTCCCGCTACAACATACGCACATAAGACATCTGTTGTTTCTGTTCGCTTTCTTTCTTTTCTGTTTTTTGTTCACGCTCACGTGACTGTCACGTGGGCTGCATACCTGGAAAACAGTGATTGGATGCGCGCATTCTCCAGGTTTCCAAATGGGTTGAGAGCTACATGCACCCACTCTGCTGAATACTCCTGCTGCTGCTACTGCTCCATTATCATGTCTGCCCTGCCTCAACACAAACACATACACAAGCATATATACTCCATTTTGTTGCGTTGAGTCTATCCAAACAACCCACCAGTGTTTCCTTCATCCTCATCATCATGATCTTCCTCGTCCTCCTGGTCCAGAAACTTGGAAAGGGCAATGATGGAGCCCGTGGACTGCAAATAATCGACTAAATCAATGCCACCACCGCCATCACCACATTTCTCCCCTCCTCCTCCTATGACAGCAGCGACACCAGCGTCCTTCTTCTTTTCAGACTTCCCTTCGCTGGCGTCAGTCGCCGCAGCAGCACCGACAGCCTTGCCACTGCCAGTGGGCTGCGAAGGAGGAGGAGCAGCATTCTCGCTCTTAACAGACACAGGGGCGACCACCACCTCGTCTCCTCCAGCATTTCCCCGATTCCGCCCTCGCCGCTTACTACCACCACCATTCATGGATGCTGCCTCTCCTTGCATGGTTGCTGGTGCCGGTCCCGCAGAGGAGGAGACAGGGGAGGGCTTGGTCTTGGTTCCTCCAGGCGCCTTGCGCACTATACCACCACCATCACCACTTCTCCTTGCCGTCGCCGTACCGACCCCTCCCTCTTCTCCCCTCTCCTCTTCTGCACCCTCCCCTCGGCCTCGGCCACGCCTCCCTCCCCCGCCCAATGCAGCCCCGACCGCTCCCACTGCTGCTGCTCCGGCCATCCCAGTTGCCTTCACCTCGGCTGTCTTCTCTCCTCCTTCTCCTGCGTTTGGTGGCGCTCCTGTTGCTCCTGTTGCTCCTGTTGCTCCTGTTGCTGCTGATGGTAATGGTGGTGGGGGTTGCCGTGGTGGTTGTACTGCAGCTCTTCTTGGGGAACCTCCATCCCATGAAGACGAGGACGAGTCATCGTCATTCCCTGCAGACGAACCTGATCCTCCTTCTCCGCACCCTTTTTTTTTTCCTGCCCCCTCCCCACAACCCACCATCGGGCCACTCTCCGACCCTCCCTCCCCTCCTGGTGCCCCTCCTGCTGCTGCTGCTGCTGCTGCTGCTCCTACTCCTTTGCCTGCCTGCTTCTTCTCCTTCTCCTTCTGCTTCTTTTTCTGCTTCCGACTTCGCTTACTGGCCATCAAGGCCTCCTTTGCACTTGCCTCCTTCACACTCATCTCCATCCACAACTCCTCCTGGTAGCTCAGGTGGAACACCATACAATTACAACCCCCACACACGAAGCACTTACACTCCCCACAAAACCTCACCTCCGGCGCCTGCTTCGAAAAAGTCCGACTACATATCGCGCACGTCACAAAATGATCCTTCCAGATTCTCCCTGCTCGTTTCGCAATCCCCAGCTGCTTATGGCTCTCCAACTCTTCAATCTTCCACGGAGACAACATACACGCATACGGGTTTGCCGTTCCCAATCTCATCCCTTCCTCCTCCCCCACCTGCAATATCCTTTCCAATCCCTCTAACGCCATCATCACCATATTCGTCTCGCCGAGCAAATCGCCCAGCACGCCAATACAACCTTCTTTCACCAAAAACTCAATCTGGGAATCCGATCCACAACTCGTTGCGTTCAACACCACCCAGCAAGCCTCACTCCTCACCTCCGCATCCGTCTTGTCTGCAGGCTGCAGCGCCAACGACACCAACAGCGGTATCGCTCCGGAGTCCAACACCGTCTGAATCTGTTCACAAGTCCCGGCGGCAATGTTAGACAACGTCCAACATGCTTCTTTTTGGATCTCCCTGTTGGTATGGCCGATCAGGATCTTCAAATGAGGCACCGCCCCGGCCTCTAGGATGAACTGCGTGTAATCCACCTCATCCTCTGCACAGACAATGTTTCCTATGGTTCGCAATGCTGGCTTGATCACCCTCCAGGAGCGATGCTGGAGTAATTGCACCAGCCTTCCGCACAGGTTGGCCTCGACTACCACCTTAATGTGCACGCTAGGGCCGTCACATAGGTGGGAGAGGGCCCAACAGGTATGGGAGAGGACTTCAGAATCCTCTGAGCGTAACAAGGCGTGAAGCGCAGGCATGATAATGTGGATGTCGAGCGCCGGTCGGGGTTGAGAATCACAGACGTTGTTCAATGCCCACGAACCAATGCGGAGAATTTGCTGGCTTTGCTGGTGGGCTAAGATGCAGTTTACGAGGGGGGGAAGAGCATGGTTGCTCAGGACGATATCCCTCGACGACGCACCTTCTCCTGCTATGTTTCCGAGCACCCACACCGCTTGCTCAAGCACCTCTTCATTCGGAGAGTCGAGAAGTGAGACAAGGGCAGGAATGGGGTTGTGCTTTAGCAGCATGTTGGTGTGTTCGGTGTTGCCGGCTGCGATATTAGTCAAGGCCCAGAGGGCCTCGACTTGAATGGGGGGGCAATGGGAGAGCTTGAGCCACTCCAGGAGGCAGGGAATCCAGTTCTTGTCGTGGACCTCGTGGATGAGCACTTCTCTATGTGTGGAGAGAAGGTGGCGGAGGGATTTGGCAGCGTGCAGTTGCTCTTGCAAGCCGTCTTCTTCTTCTGCTGCTGCTGCTGCTGCTGTTGCGGGAGGGACCAGGGCAGTGTTGGGTTCGTTTCCTGCACTGGCTAGGTCTATGTTGCCGCTGCTGCTTGTGGTGGTAGTGGTGGTGGAGGAAGGAGGAAGGAGAGCGGGCTGCGACATTTTGGGGGCTTTCCCCAGGACACGGGCGATCTCGTCGAGTCCCTTTCGAAGCTCCTCCTTTTCCATTTCGCTGGGTGGTTGGCTGGCTTGAGTCTGGTTGTGATGCCCTGCGGAAGGAAGAGGAATGGGGGAAGATGTGTGTGTGAGATGAAAGTGACAACGGTGGATGGGAAGCAGGAGGCGGGTCGCAGGAAATGGACACACACCGATAACTTCAAGCTGCGTAACAGGTGGGAAAACGTCCAGCTCGCAAACATGCGAAAGGATGGCATGCCGAACGTGGGACCCGTACACAAGCTGTGCTCCATCGTTCACCCACCCCTCCTCCTCCTCCCTCTCCCCAAGACAACCGCAACCACCTTACCTTCGGTCGTTGGCAATCGATAATTACATCTTCCACCTCCTTCTCCAGTCTCATAACCATACCCGCCTCTGATTCCTTCCCCTGCGCTGCTGCTGCTGCTGCTGCTGCCGCTGCTGCTACTGCTGGTCACCATTCTGCTGTTCCTGATGATGATGCTGCTGCGCCTGCTGCTGCGCCTGCTGCTGCTGCTACAAAACCTGCTACTCCCGTATTGGTGTTCTGCTCATTAGAAACTCCTTTCCGTGCGTCGCCTGTGCATGTGGTGGTGGTGGAGGGAGGAGGGAGGGCGTGAGGACCGATGAAGGGGGGAGGCGCAGGACGATGCTTGACGGTAAGCCTTGGTGATCCTTGCTCTCCAACATGGCAGCGCTGATCCATCAGGCGGGCTTACAGCCCCAGCGTCGCCCTGTCTGCATGTGTGTGTAAGGATGTGTGTGTGTCGTGGTAGTGTGAGAGCGCGATCAGAACTGAGATGAGAACCTCTCCCCATAAGACCAATCGCCGAGGACGGACTTGTGGCCGCGCCCACACCAGGTCCAGCCAAGCACCCACATGGTTGCAACATCTTCCAGGTAGGGTTGTCTTGTGGGTTGTATGTATATGTAGGTACCTTCAGCTGGATGCTTGGCTAAGTAAGAGAGAGCTTGCGCATTGGACGAGATCTCCCGGGTCGCTTTTCTTGAGCTCGTAAGAGCCAGCACTTGCCTTCGAGGGACAGAATCCCCTACCTTGCGAGTGCAGCCCTTTGACTAGGCTGTCGAGCAGACTAACCTATCCCTTACATATATTTGCACAGGTTTCAACATATTCATCTGTCTGGGGAAAGAAACAAGAGTCTTCTTGGGGGGGGCTGTCTGCTTGCCCGGCGCGTCCCGGGAAGGTCAAAGCTGACACACGACCTGACACGTCGCAAAGCTGATAGGCAGCGGCTGGTACCCTATGCTGATTGCTTAACATTTTATAAATGGCGATATGAGCTATTCTTTGTTGGAGCCAAGCCACGAAATTGGTCATTGGATGAGCAAAGCGCTAGGAGGGAGACGACTTGGGGCTTGCGCTCTAAAGCCCTCCTCACCATCAAGACAGAGGAATGCAAGGCGTGAAGACGACGATGATAATACAACTCGGGACTGGAGATCTTTGCGGCCCCTCGCTGTCATGTTGACATTCCTTCCGCGACCATTACTTGTCCTCTCTCCTTCTTCCCCCGCCACGCTTGCTGATCGATCCCGGTGACCGGCCATGCCGCGCGGCGAATGAGACGGGCAGCTTTGCACCGAAGAGAATGAAGAAAGTGTATATGATCGCGCCAAAGATTTTGAAGAGAAAGGGTGAGTCTTCGTGGGCGAGTAAACCTAGAGCAGAAGAGGCCTTTTTTGGGGGTGGGGGAGGGGAGGGCGCCCCCACGCTTTGTTTCTTCTTCTCGCGAGCTTCATGCACATTTTTCCTTTGTTGTTGAAATACAACTAAAATCATCTTTTTCAAGTTTGCTTCTTATACGTGTCCCGCTTGTCTCACTCGCTCCTCGAGTTTCTCGCACATTTGTCTGTGTGTCGCCCCCAAAAAGGCAAGCGATGCCAGCACCTTTCCTAATATAGATACATACACCTCCTTACTTCATCCCAAACTCGCGTTTGGTGTGCCTGTCTTTCCAAGCAAACAATTTCTGCATCACATCTTCCGGGGTCGATTGTCCCAGGATCTCGCACAACTCCTGCTTTGCGACGTCCTGTGTCCTTTCCTTCTCGGCGACCTTTTCCGCAAAGTGCTCCATGGTCTTTTTGTTCGCGTTGTACATGAATTGCTTCTCCAACGCCTCTTCTTTCTCTTCGAACGACGAGCGGTGGTCGCCAAAGGCACGGGCCGCAGTCGTCGGGAGGGCACACAGGATGGAGGGCAGCACGAGCTGCCGGCCTGGTGTCAGCAGTAGCGTGCGCAGAGCCATGGTTGGTTTGATGAGGAGGTTCCTGTCGGGAAAGGCATGTACGTACCGTGAGGAATGTTAGAGCTTTTCGTGGTAGTTTTGTGGACTTCAATAACGCGTGCTTAGGCAAGGGGGGATGTCAAAGCCAGGGGAGAGAGATGTCCCCTCGAAAGAGGGGGGAGGTGGGAGGCACAACATCCCAAGGCTAAATCACACGGAATGCAAAGCTCCTTGCAAACCACTCAATAGTTGTCAATGTTCATCTTTCGACCTTAACATCGCAAGGGCAACCAAGTAATACGAGTGTGAAGCATAACAGAACAGAACACCGCCATGCGGCCTGCTGCTCTGCTTGGAGTCGTCGCCGACCGTTACGACCTCCCACCTATTTTCAAAGTACAGAAGCACGCCACACGCGCGCAGTATCCGAAATTATCTCCGCCGCCATGTGGCGTACGGGGATGTATTCGCCGTCTTGCTTGTCCTTGGTGCACGTGGTCTCTATTTCTGCCTTGACAAAATGTGCCCGCTTTCTTTTCTTCTCAACGCCCCCCCAAAAATAACATAATTGCACACGCACACACGCACACACACACAAGAGGGTCAAGCAGGCATGCACTGCCTGGTGTCGGAAGACGTACAAGGAACATGATGACGACTGCGCCTCAACGGCATAGTCCCTGACGACATGAGCTCGGGCCCTTTCTCCTTCCCATGTCGCCACCGCTCCTCCATGCCCACCGCCCCTCCACTTCTCCGCATACCCCAGGCCATTCAGCTGACGTACAGGAGCGCCTCATTGGAGGTATCAATCTGCGTTCGTCCCCTGACCTCTACCTCCATCCTGTCCTCAGGCCGGTGCGAAGAATGGGGCGCTCGGCGGGATCGTTTGCGGCAGCCCCCACCACTTGTCCCGCTCTCCCAGCGGCACCCACCAGGAGCACGCGTGGCCCCTCCCTCGTCGTCGTCCTCCTCCTCTACTTCAGACTCGACCTGCCTTCTGGTGCCTTACACGAATGAGTTTCATCGTGTCACGGTGCGTTCTCCCTTTCTACTACATCTCTCTCTGGTCTCTAGTGCTTTTCCCTTCCCCGTCACTATGTCCTCCAACCCTCCTCTCCCCTCCGACAATCAACAAACAGCAATTCACATCCTCGTTTACTGGTCTCTATCATGATACGACCCTCTCCGGGATGGCCGTACACGATGAACGGCTGCGACGCCACATGTCTTTGCAAGAGCACCGCCTCGAACGACGACGGGTAAAGTGTGTTCAGATGCAGAGCCTGGCGGTTAGGTATCAGCACCGGTACGTGTAGTTTGCAGTGCACGTTTTCAGGGTTTTTCAATGCATAAAGCAGGTTTTAAAATTGCAAGAACACAATATCCTTTTTTCCTCTTCTCCTCTCCCAGAGCCGAGCACCTACGGCAACAGCTGCGGGATAAGCGACAACGAAAGTACACATGCCTCGTCTCGGCCGTGCGGCGCCTCCAGGCCGTCTTTCGTCTACGGCAACACTTGCGGAGGAAGAAGGCAGAAGAGTTTCGGGTTGCCAATGAGGCTGCAATGGTAGTTCAAGATTTTGGGAGGCGGGCTATGGCAATTGTAAATGCTAAGAAGGAGCTGACTAGATTGGTGCGTGAGCGAGTGCGCGGGCAGTGGTGTATCGATCTATTAGGGTGACTCCTTCCCACAACATCTTCTCACTTCTTCATTTTTCCCCCTTTTTCAACTTGCCGAACCAGAAATATCAAATCCGCTGCAAGGCTGCCGGTGCAGTCATTGTCACCTGGTGGAAAAGTCGATGGCAGGTCTTGCGAGCCAAACGGTTGCGGCAGGCGCTGCTCGCGGCGCGGCAACGGCGGGAAGCCCAAGCTCGACTGAAGGTGGCTCTCTTTGGCCAATCCCATTTCCGGTGTCGGCGGGACCGTCGCTGGGTGGCGGCAATGCGGCGTCGGAGGATGCAGGAAGAAGCCTTGGCAGCAGCCGCAGCGGCAGCAGCAGCAGCAGCGTGGGAGGAGGAGTTGGAACGGAGGCGGCGAAGGCGGAGGGAGCTGCATGACCGACCGTTTCGTTGAAAATAGTTTTTTTGTGTGTTTGATCTTGCTAACTCAAAGTTTTTGTTGTTGTAATGTACATAAATTTTCACTACATATAAGTTGTTTGGGCCGGAAGTGTGTGGGAGGGGGTATGCAAAGAAGGAAAGCGGGGTAACGGACACATCAATCAGATCGACGGATGGCGACCACGCTTTGCTTCGTTTCTTTAATTTAACACGCAGGCTACAATAAACCTATGTCTGAATGTATTAACTTTGACAGCGGTTCTGCCTGTCGTTCTTTCCCGCATTGCCGTGATATTGTCGATCTTTCTAACAACCTCCCCCCCACCTCCCTTCCTCCATCCCTTATACAGGACACGACGATCCCTCCCATCTCTACACCCCTTCGCATACTTCAAGAATGTGCCACGGCTGCAAGTGCCTGGTTGGCCCCTCCATGCTTGCCAGCGATTTGTCGTGCATGGCCGCCGAGGCGCAAAAGGTAGTGGCGGGCGGCGCCGACTACCTGCACTTGGACGTGATGGACGGTCATTTCGTGCCCAACATTACATGGGGGCCCCCGGTCATCAAGCACTTAAGAAAGCACTGCCCCGGCGTATTTTTCGACTGTCATATGATGGTGAGCAACCCCGAGCAATGGGTTGAGGAAATCAAGGATGCCGGCGGAGACCAGTACACATTTCACCTCGAATCCACCAAGGACCCCGCTGCCCTCATCAAGCAAATCCGGGCCGCAGGGATGAAGGTTGGCGTTGCCCTTCGCCCTGGCACACCAGTGGAAGATGTATTGCCCTGGGTTGATCTTGTGGACGTTGTATTAATTATGACGGTGGAACCGGGCTTTGGGGGGCAGAAATTTAAGGCGGACATGATGCCTAAGGTGGCGTTTCTCCGCGCAAATTACCCAGAAAAAGACATTGAAGTCGATGGGGGGCTTGGACCTGCTACTATTGCAGCAGCGGCCGAGGCAGGAGCTAATATGATAGTGGCGGGGAGCTCGGTTTTTAGTAGTTCGGCGCCTGCCCAGGTGATCGCGACGTTGCGGCGGACAGTGGAGAGGCTTGGGAATGGAAAGAAGGAGGAGGAGTTGACGCCCTTGCCTCCGGCATGAAAGGGGGGGAGCGTAGGGATAGAGGGACGGAGGGACGGAGGATTGGTTCACTGAGTGGCTTTAAAATATAAAATAAAATTAAAGAGTTAGACGAGAAAGAAGAAAGGAGGGATGGGCTCGACATGACAAAGCGTCCATGCGGCCATGCAGTTGGTGTTGTTGCTTTCCTGCAGGTGATCATTTGAAAATATTTTTTTCTTTTTACATACATCTGAAAAATTACAATTCACGCTCTAGGCTTTGCTTCCCTTCTTCTTCTGCTTCTTAGACGCTTTCTCACGAATTACTGCTGCCTCTTCTTCCTCCGTTTTCTCCTCCTTGGCTTTTTTTCTCTCCCTCTTGTCCTTCTTTTCCACAATCACCGTCCCTTCTTCCTCTTCCTCTTCCTCCTTCACTTCCTTCTTAACTGTCGTGGCCTTGCGCTTCTTGCTCTTCTTCTCCCTCTTCGCCACCACCACCTCTTCTTCCTGCTCCACCTCCTCGTCCTTCATCAGCGTGTCGCTTTTCTTCCCCTTCTTTCTCTTCTTCTCGCCCTCATCCCCCTTTCTCTTCGTCGTCTTCTTTACGATCTTTGCTTTCTCCTTCTCCACTTCCTCCTCCTCCTCCTCCTCCTCCTCCTC
>AFGO01000394.1:0-10586 GCA_004335405.1 Nannochloropsis granulata CCMP529
GGGACGACGGGACGGGGGCTGTGGGGGGCGGGAGGGCCGGATAGGAAGAGGAGGATGAGATGTCAGTAGACAACAACAGGGTGGGGTCGGTGTGCACGCACATAACCGCACCGATGCACTGGACATGTGGTCAACCGGTGCTACCACGACAAAGGACTAAGGAGAGGGGGCGCGAAGAAGCGTTGCGGGCGGCACGATTCTCGACGGTGTGCCCGCCGCTTTTGCTTGTGCTTATAATACCAGTAATGGTACGCCTGGCAAATGTAGCCACTTGCTCTGCACGCCTTATTAAGGTGCACCTGCATGCTTGGAACCATGCTATGTGAGCGTGGCGTGCTTTTGGAGGCATGTTCCCGACTTGTGCATCGCCTGAACGCCTCGCTGTCTCTTCGCTGCTTTTTGCTTTGCTTTTGTGTTTTCTGTGTAGTTGATGGCATTCGATCACTCTTCCTTTGCGCAGATGCCTGAGCGCAGGCTACAAACCTGCCAGTACATGATTTGTCTTTCTCGACCCACTGCTTCCCATGCTCAAGGCTCTTTCTAGGTGTCTGTGCCTCATCGAACCCCTCCCCCTTCCCCTCCATCTCCCGCCGTACACAAGCTGCACAGGTCTGGTAGCAACATCAGCCGCCAAGCTTGACCAGGCAACCATGACGGGAGGACCAGGAGGGGCGACCGGTGCCGCCGTCAAGGAGAAGGGAGGCAAGGGCAAGGCCAAAGGAACGGTAAGCGGTTTGGTGGGAGGAGGAAAGCGGGGGCCAGTGTAATGTGTTCCATTCGTGCCGCAGAAGGGGATAAAGAGAAAACGACTGGGCCTCGCTTTTGATAAGTGTGTGCTTTGGAGAGTATGACCAGTCTAAGCGTAGGGCATCTGCCGATTTTGTACTGTCGTCTCTCTTTCTTCCCGCCCTCCACATCGCGCCATACCCGCTCACACACCCTCCCCTTCTCCCGTTTTCACAACCAAAACCAGGCCAAGAAACAAGTATCGCTGTCATCCTTCTTCGGCAGCGCCAAGAAGGCAGAGAAGTGTGGAGATGGCGGCGGCGGGAGCAGCAGCAGCAGTTTGAAAGAAGCTGCGACGCCTAGTGCTAACGTGCGGGCGGGAGACGGTGGGGGCATGCTAATGTCACCTATTGGGACGATGGCCTCGGCAACTGAGGCGGCGGACCAGGAGAAGGGTCGTGAAAAGGGGGAGAAGCAAGAAGAGGAGCAGGAGGAGAGAGCGGCGGCTGTCGAGAAGGAGACGGCAAAGGGGCAAGCCAAGGCGCCTGCGGAGGGGCAGGAGCAGCAGGAGCAGCAGGAGTCAACCGCGCCAGACCAACAGCAGCAGCCACAGACGACACCCGCCCCGAGCGCTCGCGTGCCCAGTAGAACCTCTCGAGGCAAGCCCCTGGCCAAGAAGCGGGGTGCATCTAAGGCTGCTGCTACTGCTTCAAGGAATGCTGCTGCTGCTGCTGCTACTGCCCCTGCTACACCTGCTGCTGCTGCTTCTACTGCTGCTGCTGATGCTACTGCTGCGCATCCTCCTGCTGGTTCTCCAGCCGCTACGCCGACATCAACAGCGACGTTGACACCGCGGGGTAGCAAGACTACGATTGGGTATGGCGGTAATAAGGAGAAGGAGAATGGGGGAGGGATGGCTTCGTCTTTGGAGAAGACGCCCGAGAAGGAGGAAGCGAAGGGGGAGGACATGGAGGTGGTGGTGATGGACGACACGGCGAACGAGGAGATAGAACAAGGAGGTGAGAAGAATCAGCAGCAAGATATACACGTGGTGATCATTGCGGACAGCGATGACCAGGGGGCAGCCAAAGCGGAGGATGGGGTTCCCGCTGCAGCTCCTGCAGCTACTGCTGCTCCCTCTGCTGCTCCATCCGACACCATCACTATCTCTGCTACCCCGACTGCCATCAGCAAGGCCGCAGCAAAAAAAACACCTGCCAAACGGGGTGCTGGTGCGAAGGGGAAAGGCAAGGCATCGGCTGCTTCCAAGGCTGACGCAGGTGGAGCAGCGGGTGGAGCAGCACTAGCGGAGAGTAAGAAACCCGTCAGTCCCTTGGAGGCCTCGTATCAAGATAAGTTGGAAAAGCTGCTGGTGGCCTTTGCGCACAGAGGGGCGGCTGAGGCGGATTATCGGTTGGACGTGGAGGAGGTGCTGGAGGCGGCAAGGGCTTGTAAGGTGGTCGTGGAGAAGGCGGGGGAGATAACTGCTACAGCTGCTGCTGCTACCGCTGCGCCATCAGCGGCAGCTCCTGTGGCTGCAGCAGCAGCAGGGGAGGAGGGTAATAAAGAGGAGGCGACTAGCATCGAGGCGCCTACGGAAACAGCGACAGTAGGAACAGGAGTAGAAGTCACCGCCACCGCCATCACCACCACCACCACGTCCGCCGCAGCCGTCGAGGAGGAGACCTCAAGTGTGACGGTTCCTGAGGGCTTGGTCCCGCTCTTGGCACGTTTAGTGCAGGGTAGCCCATTGCCGCTCTCGCAGCTGACGCGAAACATTATCGAGTTTTTGACGACGGAGTTGGTGCCATGTGTTGGGGTATTGCCTGAGGATGTGCTGAAGACTAAGATCCGATTGTTAGCTGAAAGGAAGGCGTACGGGGTCAAGCCCCGGGCGGCGATTGTGTCGGAGGACATGGATAGCGAGGCGGTCTGGCGCTGGGAAGTGGTGCAGGGTGAGTTCTTGTCGAGCAGTGTAGAGGGGAAAAATGCCGTGAAAGAGACCAGGAGCGAGAGGAGTAATTTAGGGAAGCATGTGAAGGCATTGTCACATTTGATTAAGACCATTCGGAAGGATCCGACGGCTTCCGCGGCAATCAGCCAAGCGGAAGAGAAGGTGCTGGGGTTGGAGCGCCAGGCCGAGGTGGTAAAGCAACGCAAGGCTTTGATTCAGAAGAAGGAGGAGGAGAAGCTGCGCGTCGTGGCGGAAAGGGCCGAAAAGCTTCGTCAGCGGGAGGAGGAGAAGAGTCGCAAAAAGGAAGAGCGGGAACAGAAGGAGAAGGAACGACAAGAGGAAAAGCGACGGAAGGAAGAGGCCGCAGCGGCTGCTGCTGCGGCTGGAGACGATGGGAGCGAGGGGGGTGGGGGGGGGAAGAAGAAGAGTGCTGTTGTCCTAGACGTGAAGCAGCCTGCCATTTCGGCCTTCTTCAGCAAAGCAAAGGCCCCTGTGCTCGAGAGCGTGCAGACGGTAGCAGGAGCAACCCTGATGGGTGTGGGAGGCTCTGGCTTGGCTCTGACTCGACTAAGTGCCACCACTGCAGCTGCTGCTTTGGCAGGCTTGGGCGGTGATGCTGGTGGGGAGGTGAGGGCGGCAGAGGTAGCAGTGGAGGCGGCGAATGCAGCGAAAGTAGCTGCCATGGATGCCGTACTGAAAGCGGGCCCCATGAACAGGGAGGAACTGCTGAAGGATTTGAGGGAGTGGGGAAAAGCGAGTTTGAGCGCGCCCCGTAATCCGAAACATAAGCCGCATCGTTTCCAGACCGTGCATGTGACGGTAACACACAAGGCGGCTGAGGGGGGAATGTGGGCCCAGCCAGAGTTTGCGGTGTTGGAGGAGAAGCGGTTGTGGAACGCGATGAAGTTCTTATCTTTTGCTGAGGATGTGCGTCCGCCTTACTATGGTACGTGGTCCCGACGGAGCCGTGATGTGAAGCCGAGGCGGTTTTGGGGGAAGTCCAAGTTTTTGGATTATGGATACGATTCCGAGGAGGACTGGGAGGAGGGAGAGGAGGATGGGGATGGAGAGAATCTGTCGGTAACGGCTGAGAACGATAGGGAGGAGGACCAGGACTTTCTGGATGGCCTAGATTACACGGATGGGTGGCTGGCGAGGGATGATGAAGTGGATCGGGAGGACGAGGACGAAGGGCACGAGGGGGGGGAGGAGGGGGTTGGACGACAAGCGGCAGGGCCCGTGGAGGAGAGGGGGTTTGTGCGCTTGGGGTTGCATTTTTTTGATGTGGACTTCGAGGCGGAACGCCCAATTGTGGATGAGCGTATCCGTCCTGCCCTGGTGGGGTATCGTGTGGTCTGCACCCAGCCTGGGGGTTTTCCAATTAAGCTGCCATACTTCGGCGCGCCCGTTGAGGAGAGTGCGGTCACGCTCAAGGACGGGGATGCTGTCACGCCGGCGGGTTCGCCCAAGTCGAGCCCCTCTCGGAAGGGGAAGAAGAAGGCGGGTGCTGCTGATATGGAGGATGGCGGCGGCGGTCCTACAGCTGGTCCGGAGGGGGAGGATGGAGACGCAGCTGGTGCCAAGCCGGGCCGAGGCCCAAAGACACTGGACGCGGCATTGGTTCCGGAGCTGCTCAAACTGGTGGAGGGTAGTAGATTAGGGAAGGACAAGCTGATTGACGCCTTTTTGGCGACTCACCCGGGGGCAGCCTCGAAGCTCCAAATCAAGGCCCTGATTGAGAGCAGCGCAGAGAAGCAGAAAGGCACGGTGGGCAGCGCCTGTGGGAAGTTGTTGTGGGCGGTGAAGCAAGAGCTCCTCAACCAGCACGATCTCCAGCGCTATCAGCCTCCTCCCGCGCCGGTCCCCGCCCTTCCAGCGGATGCAGTGGTGATGGCGACTGCTGCTCCTGCTGTCAGCGCAGGGACAGCTGCTACTACCAACCCGGCAACGAAGAAGCGCAAGGCCGCACCCAAGAAGACCAAAGTCACCACTGCTGCTCCTCCTGGCTCTACAGCTACTACCCCTGTCGCTCCCAGAGCTTCGACTGCGTCTTCGAGTACTGCTGCTGCTACTGCTACTGCTGCTGCTACTGCTACCGCAGCATCAGTGCCTGTCCCGCTTTCAGCCGCAGCCCCGACTGCAGTCAAAGCCGTGGCGGCAGTAGCAGCGACCACGACGACGGAAACCGGTGCTGCCACCCTGGAGGGGAGCGAGGAGGTGGAGGTTGGGGCCAAGGAGCCTCCGATGAAAAAGGCGCGAAAGAGTCTCCCGGGCAAGGTGCGGAAGGACGTGACTAAGGGGACGCCAGCCTTGACAAAGTTTTGGGGCAAGGACGGCGGACGCACGACGGACGAGAACAGTAGTCAAGGATCTAATCCCGTTGTAGTTTCTTCTTCACAAGCCTTTGCACCCTCGTTCCCGTCCTCGCAGAAGGACGCCAAGGTCTCCGTAGAGGAGGAGACGGAGCAGGAGGTTGTGGGAGTGACGGGGGGTAATGCGGGGGCGGCCACAGATATGGACACTTCGTCCTAACCGGATGGTGTGATGACAATGGCAGTACAAGGGTGGCAGAGATGGGAGTGGAAGAAAAAAATATTCACTGTATGCTTGTGATACGGAAGGGAGAGCAAACTTGATGTCTTTTGTGGGTGTGAACGAGTAGATTTGGTAGAAGGGAAGGTTGCAGTGGGAATTTGCTGCAGTTGACTGCTTGACAGATGGCCATGGAAGAAGAATAAAATACGATACGCAGGGTACCGATGATGATGATGATGATGGCTGCTTTCGTTATGACGCGGTCATCTATAGAACTTATTCCACACCACAATCAGAGATCGAATTAAAGACTTCGGAAGCAGGCTTCCGAATTGGACGAACTTGCCCTTTCGGCAAGTTCGTCTTTCGGCGATCGAACGAACTTCCCCACGTTCCGTCTCTTGCCATGTGCTCCCTCATCACGTGATTACTCCCTGGCACAATCCAACTCACTACGTTTACATCGCACACACAAAACTTGACAGGGATGAGAGAGGCTCTTTTGGCGCAACTGCAGGTGGGGAAACCACCCAAGCCCGCCAAACTTCTTGCTGCTTTGCGGGAGCTCTGTCAGCAACTGAACCAGGACACCGACGGTACTTCATTTACCCCGCAGATTGCCGCGGCCTTGGCGGCGCTCTTACCACAGCTTCGCGACACGGACAACGACAGTCGTAAGCTTATCCGCCTGGTGCACTTCTTTATCACCGAGATCGCTGCGCGCCACGCAGGAGCAAAGGATGTGGTGGCGCGTCTGCTAGAGGCAGTCTTGGATGACCTGCATGCGGCGACCTATTTTCCCAGGCAACTGATTGCCATCCAATCGATCGGGGTTCTCTCCTCCCAGTACTATACTCAGTACGCTTTGAACGTGGAGATTCAGCAGGAAAAGGTCTACCGGTTCACACTCGAGCTCGTACGAAAGTCGAACGGCGACTTGCAGCATCTGCCATTTACCTTGATCGGAAGCAGCGGCGGTGATGCAAGCAGCAAGCAAAAGAAAGAGCTCATGGAGAGTCTTGCCTTATCAGGAGCGCTAGTGCTTATGATTCGACAAGTGCTCGCCTCCACGAGAAGTGAAAGATGTCCTCCTGAATGGATGGCGTACCTTTATACAGTCTGCTTTGCAACCGAGAGCGTTGGGGTGAATGTTGACGGTGCCTGCGCAGGCCATGCCGCACTTTTGGAGCTCGCGTCAAAGTCAGAGAATATTAGGACTGAGATGGCTGTGCATCTTTGTTCGAATAAGAAGCTACTGTACGTTTTTATACCTTGGGTGGCGGGAAGTGAGGGGGGAGGAAGGAGGGGTGTGTCACATATAAGGAGGAACGATGGGAGATGTGTACGCTAGTGACGTTCTTTGGATCCTTAGGATCCTTTATACGTATCCCTTTTGCTAGCTGATAAAGCCTTTTCACCTCATCTTGACCTCAAAATATACTTGTCTCCTTCCATCATTCCCACACCGCCAAACCACGTACAGCCCATGTGCCGCTATCCCAGACGCCCTTGCCTGCGTTTCCTACCTCCGTCTTTGCGCCTGTGTCGCTTTTTCTACCACCGGAGGCTCCGATGTCATGAGAGAAAAGTTTTTTCGTATTCTGTTAGAAGGGGCTTTGACTGAGAAGCGCCTGCGCGTGACCCTCGAGGCCATTATCCTTCTCTTCCAACCCTTGAATCGACAAAACATGCGCCCCGATTTGAGGCGCTTGATTGATGTGGGTTCCATTGCGCGTCTTCTGTGCCGCGCCCTTCAGCAAAAGCAGGCTCCCTCCACGACGATGCATGCCGTCCTCCGCGCGACCCATCTGGTAGCCAAATGGTTGGTGCATGTCCAGGAAGAGGATGTGGAACATGCCGCTGCCAACTTGTCTTTGGTGATGTTGGCCACGGGTGCAGGGACGCACCGTGTGCACGCAGGCCTCTTGAAGCAGCTGAGAGAGACGGTATTGCACATGGCGGGTCAGCTCGAGTCGCGTCAGTTGTTATCTGCGGCTTTGCGACAAGCCGTGCTAGGATCCCTGGTCTGGCTCGTGCCTTCTATGCCCGAGCCCACACCAGCCGGCAACAACACCAACGCCGTCAGCAACAACACCAACACCAACTGCACGGCCAGATTGTTTTCTGCTTTGTCCTTGTCGGGGACAATGTCTTTGTCAGGCACGGGGGGGGAAGGAGGAGGAGGAGCAGCAGCAGCTATCCCACTTCCCCCAGGCACTTCGCCCGAGGCGGCCATGTGGCAGCGATTAGAAAAACAGTTGTTTGAAGCCCCTGCAAACCTGACAGACGCTCAACTCGCACGTCTTTTAGTGGAAGGGATTGAACGACTCGAAGTCCAGGCCGTCTCGCCGACATCAGCACCAACACGCCTTGTTTTGGTGCCCTTGCTTTTGAGCACTGCCTTCAATTACGTGGTGGCCGTTCCGAGCGACCACATCTCCGAGGCGGTTTTCAAGGTATGGGAGTCTTTATTAAGATTGCTGTCCACCCAATCAGCCTACCAGACAGAGGTGCTGGTCGCTGTCTGCCAAATGCTTGACTATGCTCAATGTCCCAGCCAAGGCAACGGCACGGAAGCTTCTTCTGCTGCTGCTGCTCCTGCAATCGTCCGTCACCTCCACGTGTGGCAGGCACAAGGTCAGCCAAAGGCACCAACGTTTGCTCAACGACGCGCTGCCTGCATTCGTCTTGTGCGTCTCGCCTGTTGGTTTTTGGGGGAGCATGCTTTACATTTTCCTGCCGACCGCCTGGGCGTGATTGTCTTTCGCCTACAGACGCTAGGTCTTTTTTCTGATTGCTTTACCCGGCCTATGGCTCTGCAGGCACTGTGCAAGATTTCCGTGCGCTGCGAGAGTTTAGATATGAAGGTCAGGTTGTATGAGTATTTGCATGGGCTTAACAAGGCCGATTTTGACATTGATCTGGAATGGAAAACTCCAGCTCTAGAGGGAAGCAGAAGTAATCCATCTTTTGGTATGGCGGCAGCTGCTGTTGGAAAGGAGCAGGGCCACCACCAGCAGCGACAACAAGCGTTGTTGGCTTCTTTTGATGCGCATAGCGGGGGAGTGCTTGATGTGGGAGCGACATTAGTGCACCTTCGAGGTGTGTTTAGAGAAGAGCTTCGGTCTATGGGAGTTAATCCTCCGGCGGACGGAGCTGCTGATGCTGCAGTGATGGACACATCTCTTTTTGTGGTGAGTGAAGGACAAGGAAATTAAGGAGGGTGGTGAAGCAGATAAGACGAGGAGGTGGAACTTCGGCGAGAAAATAGACCAATCATTTTACATCTGACTGACGAATGTGGAGCACACGACATGACATGAACAAAGCACAGAATGCAAAACATGAAAGAGTATTTCACACAATACGCGAGTCAATCATTTACTTTCAATACAAGTGTTCACTTTTTTCGCGCGTCGCATCGTTACCTACCCCTTAACCCTACCCAGCCAGCTCCCCCAGGAAGCAGGTCTTATCTGACGAGGCCGACGCAATCACAGGCTCTTTGGGATGGAACACCACCTCGTTAACCGTGCCCTTGTGTCCAGGCAAGTAATACAGCTCCTGCCCCGACGGCACATCCCACACATGCACCGCGCGGTCCACCGAGCCTGCTGACACCATTTCCCCATCGTGCGACCACGCACACCGCAAGAGGTTGCGGTCCGAACCATGCATTGCCCCTTGCAACACCTGCACCTGCCGTAACCCTGTCACGAACGGTCGGACATCCCATTGCCGAAGCGTGTTGTCCATGGCGTTCGAGAGCAAGTACTTCCCGTCGGGGCTGAGACTCAAGCCCGTCACTGTCTCGGAATGCCCCTCGTACACGTCCGCCGGCTTCTCCCCCCCTTTGTTCAAGTCCCACATGAGGATGCCATTGTCGATTCCTCCCGCATACACCTTCTTTCCATCAGCCGATAGAGCCACGGACAGCAGTTGAAACCGATGCTCCATCGTCTCGACTGCCCGCCTGCTGCGCGTGTCCCAGAGCTTCACAGTCTTGTCGTCGCTGGCGGTTGCAAACAAAGTAGCAACCGAGCCCGTGGAAGCATTGCCTCCCGCTGCTGCCACGCTGTTGACGCAGCCCGTATGCTCGGTGCATTTGCGGAGGCGCGTGCCCTTGTTGGTGTCCCAGATCATGAGGGTCTTGTCCGCGGAGGCCGAGGCGATCTTGCTACTGTCGCGTGACCACTTGAGGTCCAGAACGGCGTTGGTATGACCGACCAGCACGTTGTAATTCTTGCATTCCTGTGCAATCGGTGTGAGGAGGATGAGGTCAAGCCGATGGCGTAGTAGGACTCTTAGTATGAGAAGTGAAGGCGAGGAGGCACGGACTATCATAGACGTACCTCGCCGTAGACGTCCCATAGCAAAATGCTCTTATCAAACGAGCCCGAAGCCAAGGCATCTCCCGTTGAATTGAATTGCAAGCAGTAGACGGCAGCAGCATGGCCAGTCAAAAGCATGGTTGAGGCGGCGAGGTGGCTCGTCCGACCCGGCGCAGGAGGAGCACTACTCAGGGCAAGCGCCTCTGAACTTTGAGGAACGGACACCAGGGCACTTCCATCGGCGCTGCGCACCCTTTTGGCTTCAGGACCTTCTTCCATCTGTCTCTAGGTCCTGCGCTGTAGTAGATTGTGATGTGGGTCGAGAATGAGGACCAACGTGATGATGAAAGAGGGCATGGGGAAGAGGGAGTCTCGGAGCCCCGTCCGGCACAATTCCAGGACTAGCTCACAGACATCCAGGCAAAGCTTGCAGTGATGCTGTGCGTATTGGCAGAGGTACACTTATATACTAAGTGGGTATACGAGGGAGGCTGGGCGTGGGTGAGGAAAGCAAGCAAGGGGCCTGCAATTGGAAGTGGCAAGGGAGGCGAAATTCCTCCACACGGCGGTCCGAATTTCGTAACGACGTCTAATGATCACAAACGCACACACACACACCACAGCCAAAGAGATGTCGTCGGACGAAGAGGACATGAATGCTGGGTCCAGCTTGTCCAGCTCCAGCAGTGGTGTTGCCAGCAGCAGCGGTGGCGGCTTTAGTGAGGCTGCCCGGAGGGCTGAGGCTATTGAGAGAGCCAAAATCGCAAGGGATCTCGACATCTACGCCACGGCTCCGCAGGAGGAGAACCACAAGTCCAAGTAGGGGCAGCGCCAGTACTTTCGGCGACTTTTAAAAGGGCTTGTAGAAGTAGGGGCAGCGCCAGTACTTGGACTTGTGGTTCTCCTCCTGCGGAGCCGTGGCGTAGTCTCCTTTAGCGCTGGAAAGCCTGATAGAGCACTCAACGTGGTCATACGTCGACGTTAGAGCTCCCACGTCGACGTACGCAGGGCCGTCACCAATACTAGAAATCGGTCAATCA
>AFGO01000401.1:0-11414 GCA_004335405.1 Nannochloropsis granulata CCMP529
CCCACCCCCCCCCCCCCCCCCCCCCCCCCGCAAAGACACATACACAGCCAATCACAGAATAGAGGGATGCGTCAAGACCGCGCCCAGTGAGTACATGAATCGTTTCAAGGAGAAGAGGAAGCGGGAACAGCTGGAGGCGACAGAAAAGCAGAGCTGGAGCCTACCACCCACCGGCTACCATCATGATGAGGACTACTTGAGCGGCATGTTTGTTGACCAGCAGCCGACCAATAGCATTGGCAGCAAGAGGGCTGTCAAGCCTCCGCCTTCTAGAGCTACGTCTAAGAAAGCTAGGGCAGCAAATGCGGAGGAGAAATTGCAAGAGGGAATGAATACACCCTTGCCTCAGGTAATGACTGTCCTCGAGACCTGCCGCTTCTCCAGGCCATCTCGCCCTCCTCACCCCTTCTCATGTTTGCTCCACACCCCTCAAATGCCCTGACAGGACAATGTAGGCTTGCGCATGCTTAAGCTAATGGGCTACAAGGAAGGCCATGGTATCGGCAAGAGCGCAGATGGTATCAAGGCGCCAATTGCCGTGGTAAAGAAGACAGACCGCGCGGGGCTGGGCCAGGCAGAGCACCAGAACGAAGCGCGCCAGCGGCTGGAGGAATGGACACAGGCGCGGGTTGAGCTTCTGGAACAACGCAAAGAGGACTTCCAGGTGGCCATGTCTAATCGGTTTGCGGGGCGGCGCGTTGCCTCGAATTTGACTAAGGCGATGAAGACAATCGAAACTTTAGACACGCGGGCGGGGCGGGAGATGTCTTGCTTATGGTGGAGCAGTATAGAAGAAGAGGATGGCGAGGGAAATAATGCGAGGATAAAAGAGCAAAGGGAGGGGGGGGCGGAAGAGCCATCTAAGGCGTTGGTTGTTCTGGGAACATCAATACCCACAGTGCATACTGAGGAGGAGGCGGCCGCGGCCATGCCGCAGGGACAAACGGGACGGGGAGGAGAAGAAGACAGAGAAGGCTTACCAATAGTAGATGTCAAGCACGAACTTTGGGACACGTTGAGCACAGCAGAGAAGTTAAGCGTGGCGACAACGTACTTGCGGCAGGAGCACCATTATTGTCTCTTTTGCGGACATCAGTACCGTAGCATAGACGAATTACGAAAAGAATGCCCTGGGAAAAGCGAAGATGACCACTGATTAACGAGCAAGACTGTCTATACGACCCATGAAAACAATGTAAAAAAAATGGGGGGAAATGCACAGTAAATGCCCGGCTTGATTACAGCCAACATCCATCGTTTTATTTCTCTTGATATTTCTTTTTCTTTTATAGTATTCGGGCTGTACCCATACGCACCGACACGAGCACTGACATTTTATTCATCTCCTCCCCCTCTACTTTAATCCATATAGACAGCAAAAATCAAGACTGTACACCACAAGCTCTCCTGTGAGTGGAGAAAAGTAAGTTTTGAATAGAAGGAGATATGTGAGCATGTAGCAATGAGTAGCAAGGCAAATTTATTATCTCGATGTCGTGACTGAAAAACAGAAGCTCAGGCATCGCTCTTTTGAAACGTACATTGGTAAACGCCGCGGAGGCGTGGTTGTCCGTGACCGAGTCCCACAAGCACCGGGAGGCTACCCACACTCCCTGCTCTCGCATCTCCCCCAACACGACTTGCACCACCACTTTAAACCTTGGTATAAGTTGAGCTTTGATGGAGATTAAAGAATGTATAAATACGAGATTTAAAAAAAAAACAGTATACTTTCTTCCAAATCACTTCTCAGAGACATTATGCTTCCTATCCGCCCACCGTGTCCTGCATCCTCTCCCACCTCCCCTTCAATCAAACCCACCTTTCACCCCTTGCTTGACCGCATCTGCAATCGTGACGGCCCAATTCGTCACACTTTCATCGTCATAAACCTTTCCTTTCAACTCGTCCACTAACACCCTCTCCGCCACTTGTTGCGCTACAGCCGGGGAGAACTTCTCTTCCTCGCGAGGCCGCAGCTGATATGTGGGCAATAATAGATGGACGCCCGCATGCGCGGAGACTTTCCCTTCTTGCATTTGTTGAGGCCGTGTGCTCGGTGGTATTTGTGTTGATGCTGGCAAGGGGCTGGCTGAAATGTCGGTCATGTCTTCTTATCCCTGTATGTGTGCGATGGAGCATCATTTGGGTGGGGATAAGGAAAAAAGGGCCTTGCTAAGCCATTTTTTGGGGTCTAGCATTTGGATAAGGAAGTGGAGGATACATTCAGAGGGCAAGCACGACAAACGAGGCACGCTTGTTTCCGGACTCCACGACGTTTATAGATGCTGAATGCACTCAATCTGCCAAAAAGTACTGCTGAAAAGGTGTGTGTCCTGTTTTTTTTTGTATTGGAAAAAAGCAACGGCCAAGTTCGCGCCGCGAGCGATGATTATGGCGAAAAGGTCTCCATGGCCTAGGGCATCCATGGTTACGCACATGTGCTTTCACTCCCCTTCCGACCAAAGCAGGACGACCATTGTGCCCTAGATTTCGCCATGAAGGTGCCATGCCTCGGTTTTGTACTTACCGCACTTTCTCTTTCCCCATCACAGCTCATAGAAAAGCGCGGGGGCGGGCACTATATTCTTCGGCAAGCCAAGCGGACTAACCAGAATGGAGCACCACTCCTGAGGCCTTGAGAAGAATTGACGAATCGCGTCATGTTCAAGAGCAAGCGCAAGGGCAAGAAGAACGACGAGGCGGAGCAAGGAAGCGACAAGCAGGCACCGCCTACTCCCCCCACACGTACACGGGAGGAGGTCGATGGTGCTGCGGCCCTCTTGACGCCACCCCCTACTGCCTCCAAGAGGGCCTCGTCCACCATCCCAGTGCCCAGCTCGGCCCCCCCTCGCCTATCCAAGCAAAGGCTTGACCACGAGTACGACGAGGAGGAGGAGGGTGTCGCGCCACCTGCCTCTCTGCACCGACGTCTCTTTCGGCTCCGCATTGGCAGCGCCTTCAAGCGGCTGGCACCGCCTACCATGACGCCCACCTCTACTCCCATCAAAGGACGGAAAGGTAAAGATCTGTTGGGTTCACCTGCGTCACTACTGCCGTTGTTGTCGCCATCGAGTACCCAGGGCGAGGAGAGAGAGGAGGAAACGAAAGAAGAAAGGGTGCACAAAGAGGAAGCAGCAGCAACAGCAGCAGACCAAGAAAAGGATGAGGAAGCTCCTGCATTGCCGGCTAAAACTTCGGTGGTACTTTCCCCTTACCGGCCAGCAGAAACCTCCGCATTGTCTGTGTCGTCGTCATTGCGTGCTTCCCCCGCCCGTGGTGTTGGTGGTGGTCCTCGACTGCTCTCTCGGGAAGCTATGCTCCAAGCCGACCTATACCGAGCCCGTCGACAGCTGGAGGAAGAACGGAGCAAGACAAGGCAGGCTACGCATCGGGAAATGCTGCACAAGAGGGAGGCTGAGAGGATTGGGGCGGTGTTGCAACAGCTGAAGGGTTTGCCGCATGTGTTGGCACGTTTGTCAGCAGCAGCAAGAGAGGGAGGAGGAGGGATGGAAGCCGAGGAGGTCGTGCGCACAGCGCTCATCGAGGTAGTGGCGGTTGAGGTACCCGAGCTACTGGATGTGGACCAAGCACGTCTTTTTGTGGTGATCGAGGGAGGAAGGGAGGAAGGGAGTGTGCTTTGGACGGTTGGGAGTAATGGTGTGTCGTTGGAGGCACCGCTGCAGACGGGGTTGGTGGGCGAGGCGGCGGCCTCTGGTCGCATGGTGCAAGCAGGAGGACAGAGGATGGTATGTGTACCGGTACTATCTTTGGGAGGTGGAGGAGGACAAGGGGAGGTTTTAGCTGTACTGCAATTGACAAGAGAGGAGGATGAGAAGGAAGGAGGGAAGGACGAGTGGGAAGACGAACTGCAACAGCAGCAGAGGAACATGATTTTTGAGATGCTGACGAGACATTTGGGTTTGTTGTTGGGCGCAAATCGGGAAGTAGGTGTCTTGGGCCGCGCCCGATGTCGAGGGTTGGAGCGATTGGATAGAATGGCCCGGCAGGCAATGAAGAGGGGGGCATGGACGCGATGGGCGGTGGCGTGTGATATGGGTCTATCTCAAAGGTTGAAGAGAGGCAGCCCGCTGGTACATTTGCTGTCTCAGGCCTTGGCTGAGTTGGAAGCAGCCTTTCAGGGAGGGAGTACTAGGGAGGGTTTCATGGCAGCGATGGAGGGAATAATCAAAGAGGTGGTGAGGAAAGCCATGGCACAGGAAGCAGAGGAGGAGGAAGAGGGGGAGGGCAAGGGAGAGGGAGTGACCTCTGACGTGTGGGTTGCTTTATCCAAGGCCACTTTGTTACCGGCGTCTTCGTCGGTGGAGGAGTTTCATTTCCAGCATTACCAGTGTACGAACAGTAGTAGCAGCAGCAGCAACCGCAATAAGAAGGATGCCCAGGAGGGAGTGGTACGTGTAGCATCACCTAAATCATTCAGTGCCGAGGCACGAGAAGTCGTGCAGGCCATCGTGTCAGCCGGTGCGGCGTGGCTTTCTGGTTTGCAAGCTTTGGAGGTGGGAGAGGAGAAAGTGGGGGAGGCGCGGTTGCTGTTGGAGGACAGATATGCGGCGGAAGAGGAAGGAGGAAGATTGAAGGAAGAAATTATGGAGCTCCATGATCAGGTGTTTCGACTACAGACAGAGCTGAACGAGGTAGGGGCACGATTGGTTGAGCAGGCAGAGGTTGCGGATTCGAGCAGTGGTGCCTGGGAGGCGATGGAACGTTTGCTGCGATCGGCGTGGGAATGGGAGGACTTAAGACAGCAGTTGCCCACTGCGGCGAGCTTGTTGGTGGGTTTTGACAGGATTGAATATTGCTTCCAGCTGACAGCATTAGATTTGGGTTTGTGTGAGAGACAGTTATCGAGGGCGCTGGTGGAGGAGGAGGAAGGAAAAAGCCATCAGTGGGGGTTAGGGGCTGAGGATGGTGTGGATGTTGCTTCTTCTCTGGAAGCGCGTCGTTCCCTTGTTTTGCAGCAAGTCTTGGCGACGGGCGTGCCAACTGTAAAGGCGTCATCCTCAGATATGATTCCTCCCTCCTCTGATATCTCCTTCGCTTCCTCCTCCTCTGCGGTAATGTCCTTAGGGGTCCCTCTCCTGGCTGGTTGCAGCAACAACGTCAGCGGCACCAAGGGTAGCAAGGTGATTGGCGCCGTGCTTGTAGAGCGGGTGGGTTCAGAAGCTGCCCCCTTCTCAGAGAGAGATGTCGAGGCTGTCGCCCGGCTGGCTAGTGCGCTAAGTGGAGTGATGGTCCGCCTAGCACGGGAGGAGCTCTTGGTAAGGCACCAGCGGAGGGAAGCGACGACTGAGCACTCTTTGAGGCTTTTAAGGGTAGCTGAAGGACTGTGGACAAGTGCGGGTCGGTCTTTGGCTGAATTGCAGGAGACGTTCGAACAGGGTGTAGTTTATCTTTTGAGCAGCAGCATTAGCAGCAGCAGCAGTAGTAGCAGCAGCAGCGGCGGCAGTTGTGGTGAGGATGAGGAGGTGCGATGCACGCTTTTCATGCTCGACCCACAGCAAGGGGCCTTGTGTGGGAGTAATCGAGAGATAGTTCCCCTTGGGGTTGGCGCGTTGGGGGCTGCAGCGTTAGCGGGGCAACCTACGCGTGACGGCCCGCAATTGTTGTATGTGCCTGTGGTGCAGCAAGCAGCAGCAGGGGGGGGGGAGGAGCAGAAAGAAGGGAAGGAGGAAGGGTTCCATTTGTTAGGGGTAGTGAGGGTGCGGCGTATGAATGGCGGAGGTGTGGTAGAGGTAGAGAAGGAGGATTTGCGGGTGGTCCAGGCACTGGCAAATGTGTTGGTGCCTGTTTTGCATCATGCCCAAACGCTGCAGACGGCTTTTGGGGGGATGCATGATGCTTCGGCAGCGATCCAATCATTGCAAGCCCGTCTCGGGACAGCACAAGAAGAGACAATGTTAGAGGTTGCTGCGCGGACGCATGCTGAAGGTATTCTCTCCGCCCTGCAGCGGCTGCACGCCGAGTGTGCTTCCCGTGGCCCTGACTCCCTCCCTACCCTCTTTCAAGCGGTCGAGACAGCCGTTTGCCTGGCCACAGGTGCGCAAGCCGCGGCTCTTCTACTCGTGGTAGAGGAAGAGATCCAACAAGGCGAGAACTGTGTCAGCAGCAGCAGCAGCAGCGCCACTGGAGGGGGGCGTACCACCTCTCCTCTTTCTCTCTCCCTACCGAGTGAATTATGGACGTTGTGGCCTCTCGATAGCCGCCGGCAGGAGCAGCGGACGCGTCATCGCATGGGAGCTGATATTGCAGCTGCTGAAATTCATGCCGTGCTTCAAGGCTCTTGCCTAACCATCTCATCTTCTGCTTCCTCGCCGGGGGAAAACCCGTCTTCGATGGGTAGTGGTGATGGTGGCAACCCCTATTCGTCCCTTTCCTTCTCCTCTTCATCCGCTGGATTTATGCCTTGCCAGTCTTGGTTGTTCGGGCAGGTGGAGGCGGAATTTGGAGGGCTAGAAGACAAGATTGCAGGGGAGGACACAACATTGATGATGATGCCCGTCGCGCGCCTAGGCTGTGGGGGGCCAAAAGGCGTGGTGGGGGTCCTGGAATTTGTTAAACGCGGGCGGTTGGAAGGGCCGGAAGAAGGAGTGCTTGCCCTGCTGGCGCAAGAAGTAGCAGCGATCCTGGCATGGGTCCATGCGGCGTTAGAGACGGGAAGGTTGCGGCAGGAGGAGGTCGGCTACCGTTCTACCGTGGCAGAACAAGCAAAGGCACTTAAAGGGTTTGACGTGGGCGTGCGACAGGCTGGAGTACTGGCTAATCTTGCTTTTGACCTCATGGGTGTTTTAGATCGAAATTTGGCGGTTGCTGTGACGGAGGCTCATTTACAAGAGGCTTTGGGGGCGGAAGCTGTTCAATTAAAGGTGCAGAATGCTTTGCCCTCTGATGCGGCGGACTCGGCGGATGGTCTCGAGGTGTCATTGGGTGTAAGGAAGGGACGGTTGGAGTGTGAAGTGACCTATCAGGAGGAGGGGGTGACTTTGGGGTTGGTGGCGATTGAGGGGTTGAAGCTCGAGGCAGACGCGGATATGGATGAGGAGATTCAGTTGCTTGTGGCTAGGTCGTGGGTGATGCTTGAGAGGGCTCTGGGTAGCTTAGAAAAACGACGGGTATTAACGGCCTCAGCATTGGGCTGGGAACGAGTGAGTAAGCGGGTGTTGGGGGTGGTGGAGCTGATGGGGGAAGAGATGCGTGATAGCAACAAGAGGGAGAATCCGCTGCTGTTGCTGCAGTCGTCGGCACCCGCTGCGTCATTGTCGTTGGACCCTGAGGGGAAGGCGATGGTGGCCCATGCCCAGGCCTTGGCTCCTTATGTCCGGATGTTGGAAGAGAGTACTGCTGCCTTGTTAGGTCTAAGGGAAGGTGGAGGAGGAGGAGAAGGGGAAGGAGAAGGAAGAAGGGTTTCTTTATATTTTGCGGGGACCGAGCATTCGTTGACGCTTCTTTTGAAGGCGACAGGGGAACGACGGAGAGAGGGAAGTCCGCTGGAGTTGTGGGAGCTGATGGGCAGTGGTGCTGTGCCTGGGGAGGAGAAGGACAAGGATGGGCATGCGACTGCTTGTTGGCGCCTTGAGAAGTCATCCAGAGGACGAGAGGGAGAAGGGTTGGTCTGGCGATACCTGAAAAAATGGTTGCCTTTGCTAGCAACTGGTGACGGCGGACGGATTCCTGCCTCCTCTTCTTCAGCCTCCTTTTCGCCTGAGGATTTTATGATGGACGTCCGGTGGCCCTCCACTCCAGCCGTTTTTGACCCTAGCACGGGCAGCCGTGGAAGGGCGCAACCGGTTTTGAGTGTGCCTATTTTCCTCCCTCCTCAGCCTCAAGGGAGAGAAGCATCTATTTCTGCTACGGCATCGGTGCTTTCTGAGTCTCTGCTCGCGGTATTGGTAGTGGAGCGTCCCTCCCTCTATTCCTCGTCTTCCTTTTCGTGGTTCACCATGGATGAAATTACCTTGGCGGCTGAGTGGTCTTCTCGTCTCTCGCGTGTGCTTAGCGGGCTTTTCACACAGGTTTGCTTGAAGCAAATCGGATTAGCTCAGCGCGGAGAGACGATTTTGGGGACTTTGTGTCGGAAGTGGGAACGCAGGCAAGCCCTACAAGCCTTCAGTAAATGGAGGTTGGTTGCTGCTCGAGCCGCGTGTGTGGAGGCAACAGGGACGGTGGAGGAATCGGAGAGTTTAAGGGCGAGGCATGCGAGGCATGTGCAGGTGCTGAAGCTGTGTCTTGATTGTTTAGGGGGGATGGGGCCGGCATTGGAGGAGGATGATGCGGATGCCTTATTAACTGAGTTGGAAGGGCTGGTACGCTGTCATTTGCCTGGTGCCTTGTACGCCGAGGCTTGTGCATTGTCTTTGTTGAGGCCAGGAGAGAAGAGGAGCAGCAGCAGCAATAATTGTAGCAAGAAAGAGAAGAAGAGGGAGAAGATGGACCGTGGAAGGAGGCAGCCGCAGCAGCAGCAGCTGTTGCAACCGTCGGGGTTAAAGGCAGGTGAGGGGAAATTTCTCTTGAGTAAACCCATTTTCAGCCTGGCAGGGAACGAGCTAACGGGGCTGCTGGAGGTTGTAGTGGCTGATGGGCAGGTGGAGGAAGTGGACGTGGCGTTGACATTGTTCGCTCGATTTTTGGGTGGTATTGCTAGTTTGTTGGGGGAGCTGGGACGAGCTAAGGAGGGGCATGGTGAGGCACTTCATTTACTGAGGGGCTTTCAGTCTCAAGTACGACTCTATAAGGACGCAGCGGAGGCGGCGATGAAATGCGAATCGTTGGTGACAGATGCGGGGGCGTACCTTTTGCACAAGTGTGATCTTGCTTCTGCCCTTCTCCCCGTTGCACATGACTTGCCCAGCGTGGGGAGGGTGGTTGCAGAATATCTGCCGCGGATGGTGGGAGGTGTTCGTGCGACGCTTTATGTGCCTTCCCACGTTTGCCCCGGCGGCGGCAGTTGTAGCAGCGGCAGCAGCGATGGTGGTGTAGGAAGCGTCTTCTTTAACGCGGCCTCTTCATCTTCCTCATCTTCAGCACATCCCCTTGTTGAGAATGTCTGTGCCACGGAGCTGTTGGAACGATGTCGACTCACGCGACGACGGGTCAAGCGCATTTTCCTGTCCTGTACCGCTAGCTCGCGACAGCAGAACGAGCAAGTTTTGCCAACAGACACACTGTTGGTTGAAGAGCCCTCTTTCCAACCTCAACACGAGCTAACAGTCCTCTTAGAGCCAATCCTAGACTCTGAAGACGGCACCCTCTGGGCTGTCCTTCGTATCGACCTCCTCAACTGCAGCAGCAGTGGGGAGGAGGAAGCAGCGAATGCGGCTCGTAATAAGGTATTAGAATGGACGGTCTCGGTTTTGGCGAAGGCGGTGGAGGGAGCCAAGCGCGTGGGTACGTTGAAGGATCGTCTGGCACTAGAACACTGGACCACTGCACGTTTCCGGAAGCTTGCTCAATTCAATCTATCCGGATCAAAAAAAGGAGGAGGCATGGAGAAAGGACCTAGCAGTAGTAGTAATAGTAATAGTAATAGTAATAGTAGTAGTAGTAGTAGTAGTAGTAGTAGTAGTACTTTTGTCATGGTAATGGTAATGGCATTGGTGCTTCGCGCCAAGTCGGTGGTGGTGGAGGTTGATGGTCCCACTCACTACTTTATCAATGACCCTACCATGCTGATGGGCGACACGATATTCAAGCGCCGGATGCTGTTGGAGCAACAGGAGGAGAAGGGGGTGGAAGGAGAGGAGGAGCAGCAGTTGAAATGGGGTGCGGTTTTGTCGTTGACGCTATGGGAGTGGCAGGAGGCAGGGCCACGACAGCAGGATAAACTGGCCGTGTTGCGGCGGAAGCTGGCAAGGGAGGGCTTACGGCTTGGTGATTATCTGCTATTGGGGAGACAGCAACAGTGTCAGCAGCAGCACCAGCAGGGCAAAGTGTAAATTGTACCAGAGAAGAACATGTTCAGCATTTGTACAAGAGTTCAGAAAGAGAAATAGTTAAGCCAATGGCCAGCACAACCGTAGACAGCCTGTTATATCGACGTACTTTTTTTCTTGGCTCTTATCTGTTGCTCCTTTCTTTCATCGTACATACACCTTGTTGTCGATACTACGCATTTTACATGTTTGATCTCCCATCGGAGGATGGGAATATTCTCGGGGTCGTAGAGCGGCAAGATAATGACTACACAGTCCCCACTGCCAAGGAGAGGCGCAAGGGAATCACGGTGCCTCATGGGGCGGGGTCGATGAAGATGGTGGGGTTCGTCAGTGTAGAGGAGGAGGGGCTTCAGCTGTCGGATGGCGGAAAGAGGATTCCGAGGGCCTCGAGGTGTCGTTACAAGCACTCACGGAGCAGCACTAGGGTCTCCTTCGCGTCCTCGTCGTAGCATGGCCCAGTCGACCTCCTCTACATCATTCATCCGAAGCCCCTTACCATCACTTCAAGTTCGCTACACTCCTCTCCCCCCATTCCCCATAACACTGACGGATCTCTCCTGAACCCTTCCTCTCAAATACGCACAAGCTCATAGACAAAGTTGTCCAACGATGCCTTGAGACTCTCCGACTTGGCTGCCGCCGCTGTACCCACCTCGCCCCATCGCCCAATTCGTCGTCCGGCGGAGGCCCATCACCATCATGCCTCCTTCCTCGCCCTCCTCGTCCCCGTCCTTCCCGTCCTCTTCTGCCACCACCACCCTCTGCGCCTTGACCATCCTGGGGCTCCTCCAAGCCTTCGCTCTCGCCGTCTTTATGCTCGGTTTTTTCCTTACCCGGCAAGAAGTCCCGCACTATAGCCATTGCGAAGACAAGGCCCTCTGGCCCGTCGTCACCCCTTCCTCTTCCTCCCCCTCCGCCCCAGGAACCTGCTGGTCTTCCTCTACAACCCCCCACTTCTCCAAAGCCATCATCGTTGTGATTGATGCCCTGCGTTTCGACTTCATCAACCCCTACGACGACGAAGCATTGGCCGAGCGCCTTCACCAAGAGGGCACGCCCGACGCTTCTTACCACCTAAATAAGCTCCCCATTGTCCGCGAACTCCTCGCTGCAGACCCCTCCCGCGCCCTCCTCTATCGTTTTGAAGCTGATCCTCCTACTACAACAGTGCAGAGGCTCAAAGGCCTGACCACGGGGGCGTTGCCTACCTTCTTGGATTTCCGACAGAATTTCCACTCGCCTGCTATCGTGGAGGATAATCTGATTTATCAACTCAAGCAGGCTGGGAAGAGGTTAACCTTCATGGGGGATGATACATGGGAGCTGCTTTTTCCAGGGGATTTTGATCGGTCCTTTCCTTTCCCGAGTTTTAACACTCGGGATTTGGATACTGTGGATAACGGGGTAAGTGGGTGGGTGAGTGGGTTGGGAGGGAGGAAGGGAGGGAGGGAGGGAAAGAGGGAG
>AFGO01000401.1:24493-37552 GCA_004335405.1 Nannochloropsis granulata CCMP529
GCGGTGTGTAGACGGGCAGGCATGAGTCTATGTGATGCACGTGCACGTTGCTGCTGCTGCTCCGTCGGTTGCCCATCTCCTTCTATCCCCTCAGTTACCTTGGACGCGACCCCTGAGGCGGCGCGCAACAAGCTCCGGGTGGTGACGCTGACAGCTTGCATGACTGTAGTTCTGTGTAATAGAGCCCGCGTAAGGGGATTGAGTGTTTTGAATGAGTGGTTTCACATATGTACTATTGGGGATCGACAGAGATGGGGAGCAAGGATTTTCGACTCGTCAGGAGGAGGCACGGTGTTAGCCTATCCTCCTGCCACCGCAAGAGGGCCTCCACCGAGCGTTCCCTTATCACGTCCTTGAGCTCATACCTATCAGACCTTTCTCCAACCCCCAACTCAAAGTAGGCAGATCAATCACACGCACTGAAGCAGCATGAACTTCCTCCGCCGGGCCAGCAGCAGCAGCAGCAGCAGCACCATGGCCAGCCGCATCCGCCCTCGCCTGCCTGCCTCTTCAGCCTCTTCCTCCGCCTCGTGGTCCCGTGCCCACCTTCCTGTCCTTAGCCACAATATATCTACGGCCCGACCATCGCGCGGCGGGCGGAAACGTGGAGGCCCCGCGCCGTCGTGGAATCGTTTCCAACCCGACGGCGACGCCGCTGCCCATCCACCCCTGCAACACACCCTCCGCAAATTCTACCTCAAGGTGCACCCTGATCTTTTCACGCACTATCCGACGCAAAAGCATGTGAACCAGGAGTCGTTCAGTCGTTTTCAAGCGTTCCTTGACGACGTTCGAGATAAGGACACGGCCCCGCCGCGCGCCGGGTTGCACGCCTACCGTTTCTACCTCAAGACGAAAGACGACGGGTTCTTCCAAGAGGTGGCCCTAGAGCTGAGGACAACGGGAGGGGACTGTCGCAATGTCGTACAGCGCTCGTTGGAACGGTTCTTCAAGCTTTGCGGGTTGCCCGAGAAGTTTATTTGGGCGGAGGGGGATTGGAATTATAACATTGAGGTCATGTCGGAAGAGGAAAGGCAAAAGCAGGGGCAGGAGGGGTAAGAAAGGAAAAAAGTAATTGAGATATAAGAGATGAGGTGCAGGCTACAGTTGGTCGGTGTTACTTTTCTTCGTCTTTAAAATTACAAATGTCTTCCGGTCCCATGAAAGCTTTTTGCTTCAAATGTCTTCAGTTTGTGTTTGGGGTGCTTCTGTTATTTAGTTACTTACTCACTTCCCATTCTCGTAGGTTTCAAACCGGTGAATGAGCGGAGATACCTCGTACTCTTTCTTGCCCGGAGGGAAATTTATCTCCCAGGCCTGCGGCTTGGCCCGTGGCGGCGTTGACCAGGAAGACGTCCTGGTCTTCCCCCCTCTTGTCCTGCTCTTTCTGCGGATCTGAGAAGGCGACTGCCGCCGCCACCGCTGCTGCTGCTGCTGCTGCTGCTCGTCGTGTTGCTGCTGGTGGTGACGGTGGCGGCGGCTGTGGAGCTGGTCTGGTGCGTGAAGCTGATTCTCTTCTTCATCCTCCTTGCGATCATAACGATGATGGTGATGATGTCGGTGGTCGTTATACAAAACTTCCTCTTTCTGTCTTTGGTTGACCTCCTTTCCTTTCTCATTCTTCTCCTTCTTGCATCGCCACCTTGACCCTTCCTCCCCCTCTCGTTCCACATTCACCAGTACCCATCCTTCCCCCAACCCCCCTCCATTCCCCCCCTCCTCCCTCTCCTCCCCCAGCGCTTGAACGGCTCTAGTCGCTCCCACTTCCTTTCGTAGCTCGTACTCCAGATCCTCCTCATGCCGCTGCGCCGAGGCAGCCAACTCTACTCTCAAGCCCTTCTGTGCCTCCCTCGACGCCAGCAGCTCCTCTACCCTCTCTCCTTCCTCTTCTTGGACACGTCCTATTTCCTTTTTCAGGAGTCTGATCAGCTTCTTGTCGGCACGAATTCGTTCTGCTTGCCGCAATATCTTCTCTTGGAGGCGCGTCCATCCCTTCTCCTGCTCCCGCCTCCTGCTTTTCTCGCTCGTCGTCGTCTTCCCTCCTCTCAACGGCCTTGTTATCATGCTGGTCGTAGCCGTCATTCCTGTACCGTTGTCCTCCTGCTGCTCTTCCTTCCGCACTCCCGATGAACTTAGACCGGTCAATTCCTTTTTCAGCCTCTTCACCTCCGCCAATGCCAACCCTAACTCTCTCTCCCACTTGGCTCTCTCGCCCACATCCTCCTCTGGGTGCACCGACTTGAATAACCGTGACAAGTCAGACAAAAACTTCGTTTCCGCCTCTTGTATTTCCGCGTGGGATATGTGTAACCGCTTTTGTAGGGAATGTACCTCCTTGTCGCGGCTCTTGAGCTGAGCTTCCGCCTTAGCAAGGCGAGCTTGCAAGTCGCTGCGGGTGGCCCGTTCTTCGGCTAAAGCTTTTTCGAGTGGCTGGTAATTGTGATGGCGGTGGTGTTTATGCGGCCCACGTTTATGAGAGGTGGTGGTAGAAGGAGGGGCAGTGGCGAGCATCGGCAAGGGTGAGGCATAAGACGTGGAGGAAGGGTGGTGATGCCGCAGGTTATCATTCACTTCCCGTTCCAACAGGAAGCACCGTTCCTTGAGGCGGTCTTTGTCTAATCGGACCGTCTTAAGCTGGGCTTGCAAGCGCTGTACCAAATCCATGGCGTTCTGAAACTGCAGCGGAGACTCATAATGGGAGCCGAGCGGGCCGCCTCCATCTAGATGAGAGCGGGGCGGGGAGGGCTCAGAGGACGACGCAAACATGTCCGCGTCCGACTGAGCATTGCCGCCCTGGCTCGATGGAAGCCCGGCATAGTAACCCTGTTGTTGCTCAGCGACGGAGGAGGAGGCCGAGCCCGATGCAGGGGATTGGTATGACGAGGCCATGCGGGCTTGTATGATTTTGAATAAAGGGGGCGGGGAATGTGAGTTCCAGTTGTGAAGCATTCGTCTAATCTGTCGTCAACAACCGGTTGCACAAGTCAAAAAACAATACCTCCAATAGGAGAGATACAGAGTGCTCTAGGAAAGGTTTCTAGTTCCTTTGCATTGCATACAGCTCTGGGTGTGCCACGATGACAATGAAAAGCGCGAAGGACGTGTCAACGTTCCGGCCGTTGCCCCCTCGGTGCATTATGACGTATAAACTTGTCTGAAAGTGCCCTTTCCGTTTCCCTGGTGCTTTTAAAAGCATTTAAGACATATACGTGCTTTTAAAAGCACCAGGCGGACGGAAGGGCGCATTCAGGGAGACGGAGAGGGCACGGCGCCTTCTTTAATGAGTAGCAGGCGAGAGACCTGTTTTGTCCTCGTGCACGCATCGCCGGAGAACGGCTCAGTTGCTGCTCGATATTCCTATCCCGACATGCAGGTATTTTTCTTTCTTCCCCACCGCTGCCATGCAATCATATTACATTATTAACGTTAAAAGCCGTCTCTCGCAACACTGTAACCCCCATGTTATTGCAATCCAATCAAAGTCGACATCCAAAGACACTGGAACAATCAAACCTCCACGTCCACCCCCTCTACTCTTATTGTCCCGCCCCCTAGTTCACACCCCTCCCCTTACTTGCGGCACGGCAAGCACGGCACCCCAAACAAGTCACACAGGGTCTCCGTCCTGAATATTCCCGCTGGGTCCTGCCTCATGACCACGGGCCGAATCAAGTCCATCTGCGGGCCATACACTTCCTTGATGTAAGGGATGATCTGCGGCGTCCACTCCTTGTCCCACTTTGCCCAGTGGGGCTTGGGCAGGCTCCCGTCTTTGGAGCGGATCTGGGTCCAACGGGCCATCACGCGCCCCAGGTACTCCTCCCAGCCGGCTGTGGAAAATTGGGAGGGTAAGGAAAGGAATGAGGGGGGAGGAAAGGAGAAAGAAGGTCAGCTTTTCACGTGGTAAATGAGTATTTTCGTTCGGCATTGAAGACCTCCAGGAACGATGGGAGGGAGATGAAGGCGTCTGTGTCCTTCCCCCCCGCCTCTTTTTGGTCCCCCCCCGCTCCTTCCCCTGCTTCAGGTCGAGAGACAAAACTTGACGAAAGCAGCAATTCTTCTACTATTTCCACCACGAGCACTTACTCGTGCCATGGGACGACGTAGGCTCCAACATAGCAAACCGCTCCCCGGGCTCGCCGTAGGCATGAGACAAGGGGCAGGAGGAGGCACCCACCCACCGGATGGCGCAGAATATGTTGAGGGGGATCATGTCCTTCTCGCGCCACATGTTCTCGCTCTCCTCGATCATCACGCGCCAGGCCTCATAGATATTCCCAAAGTCGTCGTCCACCTGAAAGAGAGGGAGAGCAGGAGCAGGTGGAGAATTTAATAGGTGAAAAGGAAACATAAAATAATCAAGTGAAAGCGAAAAAGTCAAAGCGCCGCATACGGCCTTGTAGCGACCAATTAAAAACACGCACCTCGCCCCCCCTCCCCAGTTCGAAACATACCTTAAATGCGAATTCAAAGTCTAAGCCGGAGGTGATGCCGTCGATGTAACGGAGAAAGTGGGTGGACCCGGCGTTGGAGGTGTTGTAAGTGACCTGAGTTCTGTAGGAGAACGACGGCGGGTTCATGAACAGCACCTGGGGGAAGCGGAAGGAAAGAAGGGTACAAAGGGAAATGAGAGGATGAGAGGGAGGTGAACAACGAGGGCGAGCATGCAGGTGCGTCGGGAATCCAATCTAGGCACTGGTGTAAGGGAGTGAGCGAAGGAGGGAGGAAATGATGGAAAGCAATACGAGATACCTGGTTGTTGACGACCTTCCCCATGAAGGGAGAGTAGTTGGCCCACTTGGTGTTGAGGCGCCAGTCGCCCATGAAGGAGCGATGCACGCGGGAGCCCGGAACATTCATCATCCAGTCCTCCTGTAGACGTTGGGGCGGAGGAGCGGGAGAGGGAGGGGAGTGAGTGAATGAATCAATGGTAGGAACAGTTGGTTGCTGGTAGAAGCAGAGACGTGAGAGAGTACGCCTAAAAGTGAATCTCTGAATTTTGAACAAAAATTCACAAAGAAAAAGAAAGCACCCCCTCTCTCATCCACAAAAACATACCGGCACAAACAAGTCCTTGTCATAAAAGGGCTCGTGCTGGGTCCCCCATATCGGCAAGCCCGTACGCACGGGGCAGACAGGTGTCCCGGGCAGCGTGTCTACTGCATGGGTCCAGACCCCATCACTTTGGTGGTACTCCTCCACTTTGTTCACGTCCAGGTTGCCGGAATGCAGCAGGGCGCTGTTGTAAGGGGAGTAGTTAATGGCGCCGCCGGCGTGGCCCTCTATGAAGGTCTTGAGCGGATTGTAGTTCTCGGTGATGGGTACGCCACGAGGGGGGAACAAATCTTGGTACTGCATCTTAGTCTGGGTAACCTTGGTGGCGCTTGTGTCTGGGTTGAACCGTACAGTCACGTCGAGAATAATCCCGCACATTCCAAGGCATGCTGCCATCACCTTCAAGTCAGGGTGGGACTGGTCGAAGTACTTGACCTCCCCATTCCCGTCAACAATCGTCATGGCAATGATATAGTCAGGGGTAGGGGGCAAAAAACCAGAGCCATGCGAAGCTGTCTGACAGGCGCCCACGAAGGAAATGGGCTGCACTAAGGTGTTCTGAGAGTCAGCGAGTGAGGGAGGGGAGGGAGAGGGGAAGGGAGATGGAGAGGGAGAGAGGGAGGAATGAGTGCGGTAGACACTATCATATTCACTAGGTCAGTAAACAAAAAGAAGAGGAACAGTGTCTGTAGCGCGACAGATCAATGTCCTTTTCTTGACTCGGAGGGAGGGAGGGAGGGGGAAAGGAGGAGAGGAGGGGAAAAGAGGGAGTCGGGAAGGGAAACGCACCTGGTACAAGTAGGAGAAGCGCCCGACCCCACGCGCAGGGCTGTCCGCCCAATCAGCCAGCTCGCTCTGCAGCACGCCGGCCTGGACGGTGACGATGCTGTAGTCGTTGGGGCTCTGCGTGATAAGCTTGAAATTGTCCAAGAAAACCACGTCGGTGTTGTCGTCGGGCAGCAAGTTTGACCATGAGTGCACGACCCCCATGGGGCGGAGCTTGGCCCCTTCAGCACGCTTCTGGCGGACCAAGGCCGCGACCTCGTCGTAAGTTTTGGGGTGGTGCTTGCGCAGGCCGAACGCCTTGTTATTGTCAGCCCAGTTTGTCAGGGTCGGGTCGTTGGGGTCCTTGCCAAATACGAGCTCGGAGTCGTCCACCAAAATCAACTTCTCATGGACAGTATCCTCCATCTTTAAGAAGGTACCCACGGAAGCTTCTTGTTCCTCAGCAGAAGGCAGGGTGGCTATTTCACTGGTTACGTCCACGCCGACTTCCACCGGAGCATCGCCGCTCAACGCCTTGTTCACGGCTGACCGCAGAGAAGAGCCCGACGCGCTCGCTAGTAAGGTGGTCAACACCAGTACTTTCCTGAAAACTCCCATAACTTTTGATGGGGAGTGAATGGATTTTGGGCGGGTGTTAATTCGGAGTTGTTTGATTGATTTCTCTGGCGTTGGATGGGTGACATGCATGGCGACGACGGCCGGCCGTTGGGAAAAGGGAAAAGGCCGAGGGAAACGGTTGCTTCGAACTCGGAACTTCCTAGAATGCCTCCGAGTACGTCGCCCGAGGGGAACTTCCTAAAATGCAGTACCGGCTTTTTGGCTGGGCTTAAAACGTGACTGTTTCCGTAATCATGGTCAACCATCACATTGTTACATTCTAGTCGCTAGATACTCTCAATCTGTTCTCTAGTTTGGTCTTGAAAGAGGCATAATTCAGAATTAATGTCCCCTTGGAAAATCATGAGTTTGGAGGGAAGACGACCGCTTTTCGCGCTCTCAGAGGTTTTCGTCCTACATTCTTCCTCTTCAAACCCAAATCACGCACGGTACTGACACATATTATAGAAAAGGCTTCCGCACGTCGGGTAACGCGAATCTATTGTGTGTGCTAGACCACGGCCAAAGGGCACGCGGCGCATAGCACGAAGCCCAAAAAGAAGTACGACGACAGGTACAATTTATGGAAGGCATGAGACATCACACGCGAAAAGCTTTGTTCAGTTCTCTGGCTCTCTGTGTGTTCCACAGAAGAGCTCGCTCTTTTGAATAAAAAAACTCGCGCAAAATCCACGGTCTTTGTTTTTTCTAGTCTTGTCTTAGAGGGATATGTATTAACCCCCGCCGGAGTGTGTCTTATGATTTGTTTTTGATGGTTGACGCTACTTTGCTGGTGATTGTGGGAGGGGATCTCGGAAGAACAAGTATACCAGGCTGGAGATGTATTTCATTCATGCAAACGGGGAAGCAAGCGCAGGAGAACCGACTGGGCGTAGGGCAAGGGCGGATTAGAGATGGCGGCGCCAGGATGGATGCCTCTAGTTCCATAAAGCAAATGAGAGTAATGATCCATGTTCCAAGTGAACATTACGAGAGTCACTGTGTGTAAAAGGAGGCGAGACTAACCCTGCTTCTCCCCCCCAACAGGAGGAGCATGAGCTCTCTCCACCCCCTACTTGACATTCAGGTCAGGTGTGGACCTTGCGAAGCAACTAGAGATTCTGGCAAGTGAAACCTATCGTCGATTGGGGCAACTCCGTGCTATACGGAAGAGCACCTATTTATTTCGCGACGCAAGTCAGCAGCCAGGATTTACCACGCCATCTAAGACCTGTGCCGGGCCGCAAAGTGCAAGACGCCTTTTGAAACACGAGCCGTCCATGCACCACAGGACGCCGCTGCGACATCCGGCCTGCTTCACGCCCTGCTTGGGAGGCACCCTTAGCCTCATCTGCTCGCTACCGACACCCTCCACCCAGCCGGGGGATGTCTGTCTCTAGGAGGGCCTTCGGGATGGTCTTCTGCTGGGCGACCCGGCGAAGGGACAGCATGGCTCTACTAGCCTTCTCCAGCCCCTAGCTCTCAAACCAATCCACCCAACGGTACCTATCCGCCTCGACCGACCCCTTCACTCTCATGTCCACCCGTTCTAGCCCGACAAAGTGTCACGAGTTTTCAGAACCGCTCAGATAGCGGCCCTATCAAAGCTCAATCGGACCTCTCCCTCCAAAGGATGTGGAGGCGAGGGCCTTCTCTCGGGGACGCACACACTGGAGATACGATCAAGAACTAGCGGTGCTGATGGCCGTACTCCACCGGGGTGACTGCTGCACGATGGAACAACCTCAGCACACGCTCAAGCATGTCGCCCGTTACCAGGCCTACGCCTCACTGCGACTACGCTGCCTTTTTCCCTTTTCCTCGCCTTCCTCCTCGGTCTGAGCATTCATGATGGATTCGTCCGCCGAAGGTGAGCCTAGTAAGGCGACAATCCCGCTATCACTACCGCTCCTGCCTCTTATTCGCTCTTTTTTTGCTCCTCACCCTCCTCTTTCTCCCTCTCACGCCGAGCGGGCTTGAACTTGGCCTGCAGCCTATCCTTTCTTCTACCGGAGTTTTCGCTCGCCGCTCAGATTGCGGCATGGCCAAAGCTTGAGTGATCTTCATCCACCAATAGACCTGCGGGATGTGGGGACCTCTATCAGGGACGTCGCACAATGGAGATAAGGTCAAGTACGGAACGGTCCTCATGGCCATCTTCCGCCGGGATGGCGTTGCTGGATGGAATAGATCTCCTCCTAAGCTCAAGCCTAATTACGTCGCTCGCTACCTGGTCTACGCGTCACTGCTACTACGTTGCCTTCTTCTTTATCCTCGTTCCTTTCTCAGCCCCTGAGCTCATGATGGGTGCACCGGCCGGCAGGGGAGGACGCTAAGGCGACAAACCCTGCCGTCAATACCACCCCCACTTTTATCTTGTCTCCTCCTTCTACTCATCCTCTTCTTTCTCAGCCTTTTCTTGCTAGGGCACCCGCCTCTCCTGTGTCGGGGTCTTCCTTCGGGCTCTGTCTCTGCTCCCTCTTTCTCTCTTCGCCTCCTTGCGACGAAAAAGAGCGAGAGAGAGAAAGACAAAAACAGCAAGGGAAAGTATACGAAAGATAAAACAAGAGGGGAAAAACGTTGAAGACGATAGAGAAGCGCACGTCCAGACATATTGGAGTGCTAAAATAAGAGCGAGCAGAGGATTGAGTTCAATCCATCTAGCTATCAGAAAACAGCTCTGGTCTTGCATGCCCCCGCCCTTTTGTTATGGATTGACGCTCGGCGATTGTAGCGCGTCGAGAAACTTGGCTTCCGGGCAGCATGCGCGGGCAGGAGACTTTGACAAGCAAAAATTGTCACCCTTGGGGACAACTCGGTGTCCATCACCCCATACCGGAGGGCAGTCATTAGTTTCGGGTGAGCAATCCGAGGGGAGCGCCGAATTGGGGCAGCCGACCAGCAAGAAGAACGAGTTGACATGTACCGGGCCATCATAAAATACTTGTTTGTGTATTCATTTAATTCATTAAGATTTTGACGGCAGAGCGCAAGGGGAGCCAGCCAGCAGCCTTCTTCCTCCCGCACAGAGGCAGCAGATAGGCGCCTTGACCATCCACTCGTGATGGCGTGTGTCAGTGGTGTTGATATTGTTGTTGGTAGTGGTGGTAGTGGCATTTTAGTTGTGGGGTCGGCCATTGAAAGGGGCATGGAGCATGGCGGCCCAAAATGGGTTCGGGGGTGGTAGCGGTGGTGGAGGGAAGCCGATCAGAGCCAAGGGTGTAATCAATGACTTCAGTGACGGGGCAACTCAATTTCATGGAGCTGCCTTGGGGGTTTGTCAGGTGGTGACAGTGCTGTAGACTTGTAGATGAGGCGGGCGAGCTCCCTTTTCTCATTAAGGTAGTAGGTTCGGCCGCTAGCTTATCAAGCATGTAGTCCGCAAAGGGTTCAGTTCCGTGTTTGGTGTGGTAGAGTTGGAGGTGTTCAAGGAGAGCTGTCTCTTGGGGGGTGGTGAGGAGGGGGGCGGGCCACGGTAACGGCCATTTCACCTTGGTTGCTGAGTGGCGGGCAAGCCCTCCGCGCCGGCATCAACAGCTTGTGCAGTGGCCATGTTTGCCGTGGCCTGTACTTGGGTTACGTTGGGCATTGGTGTTCCGAAGCTTTACACCACTGTTGATTTTCCTTTATAGGATTGTTTTATCTTGATGTCTTCACCGAAAATTCTTCTCCACTCCCCTCCTTCTCTATCATTCGTTCTACATCATCCCTCACTTCCTCCCCCTCCTCCTCTGTCCCACCCCTAGGCCTTCGGGCCTATGTTGTAGGCTTGCGCGCGCTGCACCCAGTGAATATCCTCTTCTCGTAAAAGGTGAGGGTTTTGGCAGAGATAGCCCTTTACTCTTCCTCTCCCAAATCTCCGCCTCGCTGGACGGAAGGGATTGGGAGGAAGGGTCGTGCGTGGGGAGGGATGGGTGTATGGTGGGTGACAAGGTGTCAGTGACGAAGAAAGACAATGTGTGTGTGTGGGGGGGGGGGGCGTAGGGTCACAGCATGGTGGAGCACGGGTTCACTGCTTGTGAGACGAATGAAGGGCATAGGAGTTCGGCTCTCCTCCTCGGTCATGCCTGCTGACACCCACACACGCGCGCCCTCATGGCTGGCATAGATGAGTGTATTGCGTTCTCTTAGGCATGATGTCTTAAACTTTGTCCTCAAGACTCATTTATACATCGAATCCACACACCCATACAGCGAAAAGAGAAGCACCAGAAGCAGCAGAGCACCACTCTTTCCTGTCCCCTTCCATATGAGCTGAGCCGGCTCGTCTCTCCTCATCGGCACAGGTTTCTTCTCCTCCTTGTTGTCGTCGTCGTTGTCATTGTCTTCGCCGTCTTCTCCTTCTTTGTCCTAAAACCAGAGCAGTTGCCGCCGCACAAGCAGCGGCAACATCGGCAGCACCAGCCGTAAAATGTTGGTGGCCGTGGTACATGGCCGGGCCTCCTAACGCTGGCGCCGTCTCGCGGAACGCAAGCAGAGTAAGAAAAGAAAAAGAATAGACACATCAAGCAGAGAGAGAAAAAGCAATTCTAACTGAAGCAGCAGCAACAGCGGCAGGAGCGGCAGGAACCATATAGCAAAGGAGATCGATCATCTTCCGATCTGAAGAGGAGGTTGTGGAATAGACCGAGTACCAAGCAGGCAAGCGTAATCATGTCGATGAGCAACAGCAAAAGTGCCGCCACACCGCAGCAGTCGTCCTCACCACCCTCCTCCTCACCGGTGCAAGGCCAGCAACAGCAACAGCAACAGCAGCAACAAACCCCCTCAGCCCCCCCGTCAGCCCAAGTGCCCTCCAGCACCGGAGGAGGGATAAACGGCGTGGCCAGCACCACAATGAGGAGCAACAATAGCACTGCCTCCCTCCTCTCCACGACCCCTCCCACGGGACCATCTCTCACCCCTCTCACACCTGGCAGCGGTGGCGGAGGAGGAGGAGGGGGGATAAGCCACTTGTCTTCCACAGGCACACTGGGCGTCACCATGGCAGGAGAAGGGTCTTTGTCGGTGTCGACGGAAGGCCGGGACCCCGGCGAGGAGTTGCGGAAGCAGATCATCGAGTATTCGCCCCAGAAGCGGTACGTGAAGTTCAACGAGGTGCTGGGGAAGGGGGCGTACAAGATGGTCTACCGGGCCTACGACACCAAGGAGGGCTTGCTGGTGGCCTGGAACACTATCAGCCTGGCGGGACTGCCGAAGCAGGAGAAGATCCGCATCATGCATGAAGTGAGGCTGTTGGAGCAGCTAGACCACGGCAACATCATCTCCTTCTTCGGCTCCTGGGTGAATCGAGAGAGGGAAGAGGTTGTCTTCATCACCGAGATCCTGTCGTCGGGCTCCTTGAAAGACTTCATCAAGAAAGTCCAAGTTATCCGCTGGAAGATCATCAAGCGCTGGTGCCGTCAAATCCTTCGCGGCCTGCTCTACCTCCACTCCCACGTGCCCCCCATCATCCACCGGGACCTCAAGTGCGACAACATCTTCATCAACGGCTCTTCGGGCGACCTGCGAATCGGAGACCTCGGCCTCTCCACCTACATCACCGGCCGCACAGCCCCCTTGTCAGTCCTGGGCACGCCCGAGTTCATGGCCCCGGAGCTTTATGACGAGAAATACGACGAGAAGGTGGATGTATATGCCTTCGGGATGTGTGTGCTGGAGATGGTGACCAAGGAGACGCCCTACTCGGAGTGTGCCAATGCGGCGCAGATCTATAAAAAGGTCATCGGACAGGTGCCGCCTCAGGTCTTGTTTCGAGTGCGGAATCTCCGGGCGCGAGACTTCATACGTGGCTGCTTGGCCTCGGACCCCGCTCAGAGACCGACGGTGGAGGGGCTACTGGAGAGCTCGTTTTTGAAGCAGCAGGAGGAGGACGACGAGGAGGTGCTGGTGGACGCGGCTTCTTGCTCCTCCCTCGCACCCTCGCACCAGAACCAGGGGGAAATGATGCGCGCAAACTCCCTTCAACAACAACAACAACAACAACAACAACAACAACAAGAGAAGGAGGACGAAGACGAGCAGAACCTAAAGCTAAGCGAAGGATCAAGAATCTGCTGCAACAACAACAACAACAACAACAACAACAACAACATGAGAAGGAGGACGAAGACGAGCAGAACCTAAAGCTAAGCGAAGGATCAAGAATGGCATCAACAACAACAACAAAAACAACAACAACAACAACAACAAAAACAACAACAACAAAAACAACAACAACAACAACAACAACAACAACCAACTACCTCGGCATCAACAACAACAACAAACAACAACAACAACAAAAACAACAACAACAACAAAAACAACAACAACAACAACAACAAAAACAACAACAACAAAAACAACAACAACAACAACAACAACAACAACTACAACTACAACTACAACAACTACAACAACAACAGCAGCAGCAGCAGCAGCAGCAGCGCGACCAGCAGGGCGAGCTGGACATGGGGGGGGGTGGCAGTAACACTTGTGGTCAGCGCAACAGTGTCGTCGGCCAGCAGCAGCAGCAGCAGCAGCAGCACCCATACTCTAGTAACACGAGCAACAACAACAACACACACAGCGCAGCTCCGGCGGTGGGCTCTCCGGTAGGGGCGGGCAAGACTGGAGGAG
>AFGO01000407.1:0-12978 GCA_004335405.1 Nannochloropsis granulata CCMP529
TTTTTGAGGGGTTGGGTGGCGAACACACCCCCTAATAGGGGGTGTGTTCTTGTTTCAATTTTCCTCTCTTATTCTAGGGGGCTTCTTAAGGGCATTTGGTTGGTATTTACTGCATCCCAATTGAATTCAAATGTAATCCACAAACATTATACTAACGTGCCAATTGTGATCACAGGAGAAATTCGGATGCGCGCGCGCGAATTCCCGCCATCCTCTTCGTCCTTGCCACTCTGCTCTGCTCGTCCTCATCTCCCTGGCAAAATGCCCGCCTAAAATGCGGACTCGATGTTCGACGACCTTGAGGGCGCGCGCTTCCGCAAACCTGGCAGGCCGCTTTTTGCTGATCTAGAGGGCATTTTGGCGACCCTCAGGGGTGATGAGGGAGCTGACGAACGGGTGAACGCACGTGTGCTGAACGTGGTGAAGCAGCATGGCGCTAAAGCAATGCTGGAAGAAATGCTGGACGAGAAGACGTGCATGAGTCTTGCGACCGCATTGGCCCTCGGGCAGGACCCCGATGTCCTTCTATTGCGGCACCAGTTCTACGTCCATGTAGGCCTCCCCAACAAGCAGCCCCTCTGCCCCTGCCGCGAGAAGTACCCCAATGAGATGCGTCCTGTGAACTTAGGCACAAAAGGGGAAACGGCCAAGCAGATGCAGGCCGCCTTGGGAATAGCGGGAGTCGAAGGCAGCGACTGCTGCCAAGGCGAAGCGGCTGAAGGGGTTAAAGATACTTTTTGACCAGGCGAACGAGCTCACGCGCCGGGCCTCAAGGGCACGCAACCCAGACCGCAGGGCGAGGTACGCAGCGCAGGCCGCTGCGTTACCTGCGGAGGCAAGCGCGGGCTAAAATGCGGTGGCCGAGGATATCCAGCAGGATGCCCCGGAGATCGCTCCAGGGCCTCAGCCAGCCACTTTGTACGGCTGCACCAAGCGAGTCAAGGCCCCCACCGTCTTCAAACAAGTTCAACAGAGAGGCTAAAGAGGTAGAGATGGCATTCGAGGGATGGAAAAGCGTGTCATAGACATTCTTTTTAAGAATATTCTCTCATCCACTCTTCATCGCGCACGTGCTCCCGGTGTCAGAAGAAGCTCACAGCGCTGCACCATAGCGTGCTGGAGAGTCGCAACATTCAGGACACCTTCCTCGCTTTCGTAGTGGAGTGGTTGGCTGGAATTAAGGGGAACACGTGGCTGGCCGAGGAGTACGACTGCAGTTAAAGTTTGCCAATACGGACATCTTCGACATGTTCCGGCAGGTGGCCTCCTGGGTCTTTATCGGATCGCTGCACGAAGAGTGCCGCCCTGGGGAGCCGCTCTTCAAGATGGGCGGGCCGGATGTGTATGTGGAGATTGACAAGGTGAAGCTCTGCTACATACGGCTGCTCGAGAATCACCCCGAGTGGAAGGATAAGGACTCGGTGAAGCTTTTCATCAGTCACCTCGCTGCCTGGCATAAGGCCGGGCAGCCCGACGTAGCTAAGCGGATGTAGATAATATGTAAGTTATGGAATGGAAAGGGCTAAAAATGTGGTGTCCGCCGGGATAGGGACCTTTATGTTCAACGTGATAATTCTTTGGCATAGAATAGACATACGCTGAGGAGTCGATTTAACACTTCTAGCAGTCACCAACCGTTTTTCAATCGAACCAGAAACAAAATCGTCACGGTACGAAGTTCAAGAGTTAAGACATGAGTAGGAATGAAATCCAGAAGTGTTTTCTTCGACCTGCTGCTGACAGTCTCGGTAACCAACCCGAACATAGATAGATACGAACAGCGTGCACTACGAAAAAGAAAGACCAATCTTCGCCATTCTGAGACGTCTTATTTTTTATTTTCCTTTATTTCATGAGTTCGTCCTTCACAAAGAATTTATAAGAATTTTAATTTTTATCAGTGCCTCTGCAGGTATCTGCAGGCATGTTGCTCTCCAAAATTATTTGCTGATGATCACTGATGGTGACGGGCATCGCGGTAAAGCGAGTGGTGATGGCGGCGGCAGTTAAGGTTGCACAGGTCCGAGCCTGGTTTTGATTGTCAAAGTTATCCAGCCCTTCAACGCGCCGCCCTTGGTGAGGGGAAAGCGAAAGCGTCGGCCATCTCTCTGGCTCACACGGCTGCCGTCGCCAATGTCGTCGATTGGCAGGCTGCTATTAGAGGAATACGACGTAAAAGGGTCCCCAGGATGCTCCGTGGAAAGGAGACCCAGGGCCACAGGAATGACGGTTTGTCCTAGCTCATTGCCTCGGCTGTCGGAAAGCTTGAAGAGCAAGTGCTCGCTGAACCGCTGGGAGGCAACAGTCTTGAGCTTGACAGGGAAAGACGACCAGCGGTGGAAGCTCAAGGAGCTGACGGAGGACTGCCCACGCAGCAAGCCAGCGGCAGGACGCGCGCCACCGGCCCCCGGCATGACTTCCTCCAAGGAGAAAGCTTTGCGTTCCGAGGCTAAGGGATCTTCCGAGACAAGCGGGAAGAGGACGGTAGTCTCGTGTGCGACAGAGCTAAAGATTGTCGAGAGCTTCGATCCGACCTTAAATGTGACGTGAGGGTGCGAGAGCAAGATGGTGAAAAGTGCCAGATCATCCCTGTCCACCGCCGTCTCCGTGGCCAGAGAACCGCTGCCGAGAGAACGCACGCTTTCCTCTGCCTTAGGAGACGACACATGCCTCGACGGTGCGAGCCGCATGCGGAACCCTCGGCAGTCAGCATCAACCAACAAGGTCAGATGTGCACAGACGGGCCGATGGTCTGACAAGCTCACGCCGTCCATCATGTCGTAATGACGCCAGCGGAGATTAGCACCTTTACCCGGGAGGGAATGAGTGAGAATGCGGTCGGTGTATGAGGGGGTACGTGAAGAGGTGGTGCTGCCGAGAGGGGGAGACGGAGGCGCAAAGGAAGTGTCATTCCGCGGCGAGCTGATCGTGCTGCTGCTGGCGACACTGGACTGACGCATAAAGGATGGCAGCCTCGGCATACTAAACAGCTTGGGGCGATCCACCACAAAGGTGCTATAGGCCAGCCACAATTGCTCCAAATTCGTGAAGTCGCCCGCCAGCTCAATACCAATTTTGGAGCGATTCCACCTGTACGACGGTGGGAAGGTGATGGGTGCTTCCACGAAGTCGTAAAACACGACACACTCTCGCATGCTACGGCTCAGCTCGTCCAATCTCCGAACCCACTCCCAGGCCTCGCCCACCTCCGAATCTTGGGTGACTGTCGAATTAACGCTAGGAAGCATGGACGATACCGCGATTGGGGCATGTGACGGCAGGCCAGGATCATGATTGATGCTGCTTCTCTCGGCTTGCTCCACTTCGCAGTCAATGACAACGCACCTGTGGCCCAAGGTTACACTGCTCGTAAACGGCCCCTCCATCCCAACATGAGAGGAATAAGAAGGAAGCACCCCGACTGCTGCAGACGTCGGAACCCCGCTTAAGGCAACGCTTGGTCCTCGTGGCTCCTCCGCCTTGCCCTGAATGACGCTGCTGGAGCTCTTGGCAGCAAACAGGTTAGGCAAGACCTCGTTGAGGTAGCTGCCGCCCGCACGACCCGGAGCCGACAGGTCGCGCCCAGCACCATTATACCACGAGCCAGATGTAGTGGTAGATGCCATAGATGTGTGCCGCATACCCAAGCAGGGCGGCAGGTCGGACATGTCCCCCAACCTGTAGACCAAGCTCGTCGGCCGCTGAAAGAACTCCCGGAAACTCGCCTTACGCCAGGCTGACACCGGCGGGTTCGACGTCGCTTGTGATGCATTGCCCGCCATGGCCATCTGCATCTGCTGCGCCGACCGGGCCACCATTCCTAGAATTTCCTTCGGGGAGGCGGGGGAAAGCCGATAATTAAAATCTCCGAGGCATATCTGATGATGGTGCTGATGATGAACCTCAAAATCATCGGAATAGTCATGTAGCGACAAACTCCTGAGCGTCGTGCACGCGTGTTTGTTCCGCTTTGCCATCCTGTTCCGACCCTTGGAGTCACTGGCGAAGTGCGCTGTGACAAAAGCGAGCGAGACATTGAAGTAGCGACACGACAAGCCCACCATGCCCTTGTTGGGTGCGTGGCCTAGCGCCCCCAACGATACACCCGCCGCCACCTTGTTCACCGCCCCCCGGTGTACACGAAAAGCGCCTGAGGCCGCGTCACTGGCTTGGACAAATAGCGTGATGGCAATAAAGCCATGCAAAAACTGGTCGTCCCCGAGCTCATCCCCAAACATGACAAATTCCTCGGCCCCGCCCAAAAAGTTTTGAACCCCCTCTCGAAATTCTCGCAAACACTGGCACTCCTGCACGCCCAGCACGTATAACGAGTAGCCTTGCGGCAACCACTGCGGGAGCAGCGACGTCACAAATCCACTTGTTTCGAGCGCCTCCTGGTCAACCCCCCCCATGTTCCATGTGCTGACAAAGATGTCCAAGGTCTTGATGCGTCGCGTCGGCGCCCGAGCTCGTTGAATCCGGTCCAATGCCTGCGTGATGCGGGACATGTCGTCCTCATGATTCACGCAAGCGAGGCTCTCAGGGTTTTTGCTGGCCTCCCTCTCCACACTGGAGCGCCCCGTAGAGATGGAGATGGAAATCTCAGAGCTGGGCTCTGCTGCTGCCGCCCCGTGCGGAGATACGATTGCGCTACGCAGCCGCTCGACCAGACGGGCAAAGACATTGGCACAAGGCAGGCAGAGGATAAATAAATCGCCCAGCATGATGGCATCCACTGTCCCGATCATTCGCATAAGCACCATGCGAGCTAGAAAGACATTTGCTATAGGCGTGGTGTCACCATAAATGTAAAAACGTGCCCAGATGGTGATCTCCAAGACGGCAATAAGAGTCCAGACAAGCGCCACGCTGAAGGAGATGCGGAGCAAGCGGCGGATAATGCTGCTGTTTCTCCTTCGCTCCTGCCGCGAGGCTTCTACATCTTGAAATAATAGTGATGGAGGCGGTGGCGGCCTTGTCCCCATCGTCGTTCTTGTTCTCACCGCCGGTGCGGTGCTTGTCACAGCGAAGAGGGGTGGAGGCAGCGATACAGAACGGTCCTGAGGATGCAAGCCCCCGCTCTCACCACCATCACTTGAAGGCTGTTGATGGTGAGAGCGGGGGCTTGCATCCTCGCTCGCCGAATGTATGCTGCTACTATCGTAGCGCCTGTTTACTTGCGACTGCGTCCTCACTGACGAGGACCGCAAGAAGGAGAATTTGAAAACGGACCGCAGCTGCCGTAAAGGCAGCGGTACTGGCGCCAAAGCCTGCATCGATCGATGTACGGGTAGCGCTTCATCCGTGCTGACCTCTATGGAGGAGGCTGAAAGTGATTTAAACTTTCTATCTCTAGCAATACCACTGGTTTGAGCCCCGGACAACTCCGCCTTCGCTTGCATGCTTTCCTCGTCTGTATCCGTGTCCTGCTGCTGTTGATGCTGCTGTTGTTGTTGCTGTCGATCCCCCGCACGCAGAACCGAGATGGTCAGCAAATACCACCGTAGCATAACAGCAATGGTACCGGGAAGCAAAACTACGTCGTAGAGCACGGACGACAGGAATAGACCTAACATACCCTCCCGCAGCTGGTAGAAGAGGGCAAGGCGAACGCCAGTGATGGCAGCAGCGATAAATATCAATGAAGGAAGCTGCTTTCGTTGCAACCGCCCGGTAGAGCGCTTAAGTACGATCCAGCTGTAGATGCAATAAGCCAAATGCGCGTGCCAGGACAGGGAAAGCAAGGCAAAGCCCTCCTTGATGATGTTAAAAGGGATGGTTGCCTGGCGGAGGAACAGCAGAGGATTGGGGATATTGGTACATCAATACGTTAAGTGATGGCCAAGCAGAAATATATTCACACATTTCCATAGGCCCCCTTCCCTCCTTTGATACCCTGTGCCCTACACGTACCTTAGTGTAAATGTAGGCCTTGAGGGTGCTAAGCAAGAACAGCAATGGCGGAGCGTTGCAGTCCAAGGCAAACAGGACATCAACAAGGTGGAAGCAGATGTCGAGACATGCTCCAACAATCACTAGGTGCTCGATAAGGCGACCAATGGCCGTGGTGTTTTTTTTTCGGTGAGCTCTCCACCACATGCGCCCAAGCACGACCAGCACACAAAAAATGGAGAAGGCGGAGATGCCGAGGTAGGCACGCTTGATGACGTACGCATATGCGCTCGACACGCAATCACGGTTCACAACCTGAAAAGAAGCCATGGTTGCTTAGGACAGGATTGACAAGGAGGACAATAACGAAGGGGTGGCAAAGGTCGGAGGATGCCTCAGAGATGGGGCAGCAGCCAAGGAAGGCACGATGGGCAAGGTGGTCGTCAGTAGGAGACTACACGACGGCAATGATGATGTTGCGGGTGAGGCGCCGTGGCACTCCGCATAGTACAAACTGTCTTGATCATTGTCGGCACGTAGAGCAGGCAGCAGCAGGAGTGGAGAGCCGCCAGGGAGAATTTGGATGTCGACGGAATGCCCTCGGCCGTGTTAACCACCTGCCTTGTTGTGTATTTGCGGAAGAGGGAGGGGCAGGGGCATGAGTAAGGGTCGATCAGACAATCTGTCACCTTCGTTGTCTCATGGAGAGAACTATCCTGGTTCCTTAAGGTGGTCATTCGTGTGCGTGCCTGTTTACTTTGGCAAGTGCATTATCCGCGTGTTATTGAAGTGCGGCGTCATCTGTGCATCATCCAACGTCTCGACACGTCTCCACACGTTCCTCGCAAGCAAAGGCCAGGCCGGTCTGATGGCCATAGAGAGCCAAAATGTGAAGTTACCATCAGGAGATTCGCGGCATGCACTCAATATCGTCTGACAACAATTTCACATGTGGCGTGTCCGGAATTAAACAATTATTGTTGCAATGTTGTGAGGTTTTGCCAAGGTGAGGTTTGCGACCTTTTCTTAATGACTTTGTGTCAAACGGCTTGTTGAAACACATCTCCAATCACGAGTAAGAACCAGTGCCAGCATTGAATGTTTCTGACCTTGAGATAGGGAGGACCTGCGATATTGCATTTCGAGGCGCGGAAGATACCCGGAGCGGGATGATTTTTAAGCATTGCCATAAAATTGTGCCTCCTCCAACGAACTTAATTTAACGCCGACAGCGGTAGCCCAGCCGGTGGAGGATCACCTTTAATGTGGGCGAGATTGCGATGGTGTGGGTGTTCATTCCTTTGGCAGGTTTTGTGCCAGGCGTGCGGGCCCGCAAATGTAGTGCCTCAGTGTACGTCTTCAATGGTGGTCAATGACTTGCTCATGGACCCGGATAAATGTCTGAAATAAGGGAGAGGGGGGGGAAGAGAGAGCTGGAGGATGAGACGAGCAGAAAGACAAGCAAGTACAAGGGAAGACCGAAGGAGACTTCCCTTCCCTATCAAATTCAAATGTAACAAGGACAAGGACAGTCAGTGCACCCGCATCGAGTCAATTTGTAGTACCTTTCACTTCTCCCTTTCTTTACTTTGCACTATCATTTCATTTCTTTCTCTAAGCATAAATCTGCCGTCGTGGCCACGCGCCCTATTCATTCTATTGTATGTTACACAGCACCGTAGCTTGGCGGTGGCTGGATCAACGTCGGCCCGCTGTTGCCCCCCCCCCCCCCTCCTCCACAGCAACCCTTTGCGCACGCGGACCCACCCTCCCTTGACCCGTCCTGCTGCTGCACCTGCCTTGTCGGTCCTTGCCCTCCCTTGAACTGCGCCGGCAAAAATAACCCTCCATCTCCGTACTCCTGGTCAAAGAAACTTTTATTCACCAAGTACTGCCCCAAGCTCAACACGCCTGTCATCACCGCCGTGGCCAGCGTCAGCCAAAAACCCACTACATAATGCCCTCCATGCAGGCCCGCCAGTGTGATGAATAAGTATTGAAGCAACGCCACCAAGCACACCATCGCCGATGCCACCGAAAGCTGCAAAGGAAACAAGCCACCAATATCTTGTCGGCCTTGAATGCGTGCAGCCTCCACCAGCGCTCCGCCCAAAGCCAAAAGCACTGATATGCTCAGGAGAATGACACCCAAAATGGCGGCCACCTCAAACAACGTCTTGGCTCCCCCTCCCCCTCCAACTTCTGGCGTGCCTCCACCCGCCCCTCCGCCCCCAATCGGACCCCATCCTGGGATAGGCGGCGGCGAGTTGCTGCCTCCTCCCTTGCTCTTTTGCTCGGTGGAATGTTGGTCGTGGCTGGCCCCCGTCAGGGCCGAGCAGACGTCGCTGAAGCACTTGAGGAGGCCAATTCTGACAGGCACATAGACGGGGAACCAGGCATCAAAGAGCTTGTATTGGGCTTCCGCCCAGGGCACGAGCAGGGCCGTGATGAAGTTGGCGAGCACGAGCAGGTTGCCAATCAGCAGGGAGTATTGCGGGGGCAGGGCTTGCGACCAGGTGCTGCTGGTGGTGGAGCTCGACTTGATCATGGTTTGGATGCCCTGCGACGTGTGCGTGTGCGGGATTGGTTGGGTTAGGCAGAATAGCAGAGAATCCAAGCGACGGATCCCCATACCGAGTGCATAGCCTCCTTCAGGCTATGGCTGCATTGGTGCTAGACTAAGACTATCAAACAGGTGCGGGTGGCTGCATTCGTCCTCAGCTGTCCCCACGTGAGGCGCGAAGACGTTGGTAGTGACGCTTCTCGTTTCCCCCCTCCTCGTATTCGATCTGAGTGTTCCACTTTTTCCCCCTCCTCGTCTCACCTAAAAACACAAGAACAAAGCAAGTTATAGCAAATGATATGCGAATCGGTGTAATTTTTTAAAATTCTGAACAGTAATTTGCTTTACCTATTTATGTGGAAAGAACCATCTCTTCGTGCACCAACCTCCCCATCCTCTTCCCCTCTGCTCTCCCAAACACGACATTTCCCTCCGCCAAGCTACATATAGATCCACTGATAGACTTGTAATACTGCTCCCACTCTCCAGTCTTTATTGCTCCTATATCTTACTCTTCCGCAGGTGGTACGAACGTGTAGGGTAGCTTCCCTCCCAACCAATCCACCAACTGCTCCTCCTCAATGAAATCAAGCAAGTCCGCCTTGTCCTTCAACAAATGCGTCGCACTCCTACTCTTGGCATCAAGGAAAACTGAAACCAGATTCTCCCAGATCTTACGGAAGATGAAATTGACGCCCAGGACGAGGAAGAGCTCGCCTCTGGCAGGGTAGGACTCCTTAAGCATCGTGTAGAGGAGCTTCATGAACTGTGTCATAGGAGGAGGTGTGGAAGGGAAAGAAGTAAAATTGAGAATTTGAGCTAGTGCGAGTCTAGGCAAATAAGATAGTACCACTTTTATCTTTTCTCCTCTTCCTGCGCTCCCCCCCTCCCTGCCGCCCTCCCAGAATGCCTCACGTACCTCGATGTCCATGTTACTGCTCTTGGCGTCCGTCCGATCAACCACCACACATATCTCCCCCGCCCCCCGCAGCTTGCCCTCCGCCAAAATCTGCTCATAATTATATACCACCGCTCTGACGGATTCCAGGGCCGTAAACTTCTTCGGGTCGTGCAGCTTGACGCGGTAGTAGCAGACGGCCCGGCCCACTTTATCGTAACCCGCAAAGACAAATTTGCCTGTCTTGAGCGTGGGCATGACTTCAGCGCGGGAAATGGGCAGGTTGGCTTTCTTCCATTCCCGGCCTTTCTCTCCGTTGAGCACGGCGTCCTTGATGTTCCCATTCCATTCGGCCAGCAGGCGGATTGCCTGTTTGGTGGAGTGTGCGTGAGTGTGTTGAAGGACAGGGCAAGTCTGGGCAGGGCAAGTCTGGGACAGACAGCCTACAATCCTTTTTCGTCCCAATCCCTTCCACGATATTCATTCCGCGACGCGCTGTTTCGGCACATTTACCTACAGGAGTAACCCTCATTGTTCATATAGAAGCCTGCAGGCAGGCAGGCAAGTGTCCCTCCCCTCTCTCCGTCCTTTCGGGCACAAGCCCACCGCCTTCTCTTCCCATCGTCCCTCGCTCCATATTTCGGCTACCTACCTCGTCATCATCCGCCTCCTCAGGGGTGACGCCCGACTCCCGGATGTAGTGGATCATGTCATCGTACTGCCTGCGCCAATAGAACAGCGACTCATTGCTCGTCACTTCCGCTTTGGTCAGCGGCTTGGCCCGGTACTTCTTGGAGGGTGACGAGATATTGCGTGTGAGGCTAGTGGGCGTCGGCTCTGGCGAGCTGACTTCCTTCCTGGACCATTTCATAGTGCTTCACCTGCTCGTGTGTATATATGGGGCGTGAGATATGGGGTCGTTGTACGGTGTCTGCGGACGTGTCTCGGAAGTGTTGGGACTGTGTTGCTGTCGACAAAGGTTCGATGGAAGAACCCTGTGAAATAGTTGCGTGTCTGTGGTGCTGTGTGTTAGCGTCACCAATAATTATAATGAGTAGTTGTGTTCGGTACAGGAAGCAAAGGTGGCTAGGACGATGGTATCACTGCCGCTGAGTTTATGCCCCCATCTTGCCCGAACGACCGATTTTAAACACGCTTTTGCACGACACACTCAACGACAGGCAGCCATGGAGCCACTACCACAATTGCAAGGTGTAGCAGCAGCCCCGCCCCCCGCCCAAGACGACAGCCCGCCCCTAATACAGCTTCCTCCAGCTAGCGCCCTCGATTACCTCCTGCCCGACGTCCGCATTGCCAAGCGCCCCGCTGAGCCCCGCGATGCCTCCTTGCTTCTAGTTTCGGACGCGTCCACAGACCAGGAGAACGACGATCTTTGGACGTACGACGCAACGTTTCGAGACCTACCCTCCTTTCTCCCCGCCAAGTCACTGCTGGTTCTGAACCAGTCACGGGTCATAACGGCTCGCCTCCTCATGCAAAAAAAAGGGACGGGAGGGAAGGCCGAAGTCTTGTGCATCTCCCCAATAAAGCCTTCGTGGGACCCTGCCGTGGCCTTGGCTGCGTCCTCAGGCCAGAGCGTATGGCGGTGCATGATTGGTGGCAAGAACATCAAGGCAGGGAGCCGCTTGGTCCTCGAGACGGGAGAGGGACTCACGCTGACGGCGGACGTGGAAAGCCGTGAGGGCAAGGATGGCCTCGTCCGCTTTTCCTGGACGAGCGCTTCCCAACCTATACTGCAGAACCTGAGCTTTGGTACTGTTCTGGAGCGCGTGGGCAAGATTCCACTCCCGCCTTACATGAATCGCGCCTCCGACGCTGCCGACGTCCAAGACTACCAGACCGTTTATGCCATGGCGCAAGGCAGCGTGGCCGCCCCCACTGCCGGTCTCCACTTCACAAAACTCCTTCTAGAACAGCTTCGGACCGGACCCAAGGCCATCGACCCCTGCTATCTCACCCTGCACGTGGGTGCCGGGACATTTCAACCTGTGTCGGGGGACGACGTAAGCCGTCATGCCATGCACTGGGAGCGGGTTAGCGTGCCCCTGACCACGCTCGACACGCTCATCGAAGCCAGTGGGAGTGGGCGACCCATCCTTCCTGTTGGCACCACGTCGGTAAGGACCCTTGAGAGCCTTTACTGGTGGGGAGCACAACTCCTGTCCTCCTCCTCCTCCTCCTTTTCGTCTCGAACCAAACAAAGAAGCGTATCGGACTTGAGCCTAGGTCAATGGGACGCTTACCAACACGTCGGCGCCTCGACATGCCAGCATGATTCTACTTTTGTACCAGCAGCCACCGCTTTGGAAGCCCTCAGAAAACAAGCGCGGGAGGAAGGAGTGGAGAACGTGGGCGGGGAAACGCAATTAATGGTCGCCCCCGGATATCGCTTCGCGCTGTGTGATGGCTTGATCACCAATTTCCACCAACCCCGCTCCACGTTGCTATTGCTGGTGGGGGCATTGATGGGGGGCCTGGGCCCCGTGCATCGTATTTATAGGCATGCCCTCTCAAAAAGCGGGTACCGCTTTTTGAGCTTCGGGGACTCGAATCTAACGATCCCGCCGGCACGGACGTTGTTACCCGTGCGGCCGGGAAGGGGCGTGGATGGGGAGGGAAGGGCAGTGGATTGGCCGAGGATGGGTGGAAGTGGAGGAGGGGAAAGGGAGGGGTGGACGTGTTTGAGGGATTGATTGAGAAGGAGGAAGATGACAGGGGCACGGTTGGTTGCACATTCGTCGCCATGAGAGGATGTTTGGAAATGAGCAGGAGGTGCCAATGAATTTTCAAACAGGGGTGTCTCATCCGGTCACGCAATCTGCCATCTGCTGACCCGGGGGCAAACAATGAGCATGAAAATCAAATGAATGGAATTAAAAAACACTGTACTAGTACTTTGACATGAAAGTGACTGACGTCCCTCTTGCCCACGACTTCCACCTCGCAGGCAGAGCTGGAGCGATGGCGAGAAGACGCATATTCGTGGATGCCATATTTATAAGCAGCAAGAAGATGATGGAATGATCTAGCAACTCTTGACCAATGATTTTTTAGGCGTGGTGGTTCCATAAACTAAATCAGTGTAATTTGACGTATATTTGTTCTTTTACCATTGAGAGCTCTAAGTCTCCATGCCTAGCTTGTTTTAATGTTTATTCCTAGATTGCGGTTGTCACGTGATCATCCTCACTTTACAAATGTGTGGTAGCTATATCAAAGCACACTCTCCCCGCCCTTTTCCGGCTGGAAATGGGAAGGTACATGTGGATCCACCGTTTCTCGACAGCTGACAGAAAGGTGCAGCCCTAGACCACGCACATGTATCGTGAAAAAGTATATTAAGTAATGCTCGAACATTCAGACATACGTATTTGATAATTCTCTTCTCTCTTTTCCCCTCTTCCTCCGTCATAATCTATAAATAAATCGTTTTTTGCTTTAAGAGCCTGCCACCATCCGCTGCACTTTGGGCCCAGCACCCGTCGAGGAGGACGACAAGCTAGAGCCTCCTCCCGCCGCCGGGCTCACGACTCCCACCTCGCCTGCCCCTCCACTGGCCGGCACCAACCCTCCTCCTCCTCCTCCTCCTGCTGCTGCTGCTGCT
>AFGO01002873.1:167-15323 GCA_004335405.1 Nannochloropsis granulata CCMP529
AGCCCGAGGGGAAGGATGAACACTCCCCAGAACCATCGTGCAGCTGCTGTCCGTCACCTTCTTTTCCCCTGGAAGGCGAGCGTTGAGTGGTGATTGGAAAACGGGAGGCAGGGGAGAAAGTCGTGGGCGACGCTGCCCCTCGTCGGCGCTTTGAGGGCTTAGGAATATACCCGCCATCATCTTCGTCGTCATCATCACTACCCGCCACCCCATAATCAAAGACCTCGTCCCCCGGCTTCTCCTCTTCATTCTCCTCCCTCTCCTCCTCCTCCTCCTCCTCCTCTCCCTCTTCCTCCGCGTAAATCGGCCTCGCCGCCGCCTTCGCCCTGGCCGACTTGGGAACCGTCGGCAGCACTGATGCTGCTGCTGCCGATGGAGCCTTCTTCTTCCCTCCTCCTCCTCCTCCTCCCCCGCCCCCCCCTCGCCTTGCCGTTGGACCTTGTCTTTTCTTGACCAGCTCGGTCGCGTAAAGCATTCCGTTAAGTTTGTGCTTCCCACACCGCCGTTGCCTCTCAGCTGGGAACCCAAATGTAGCCCGGCGGGGGACAGAGGAAATGTCTTCGTGCACACAGTCAGGGTGGTCACAGAGTGGGCCCTTAATACATGACATGCCCTTACATGCATGCCGGACACACACCATATTGTCCTTCGAGCGAGGTTCGTCCGCTGGCTTGAACGTGGCAGATTGCACACACCCAGGAGCACAGCAGGTATAACGCTTGGTCGGCTTGCTCTTCCCACTCTTCCCTCCCCCCCCTCCTGCAAAATGCACGGGGCCCGGCTCAATCTCCAGGAAAGGAAACGTGCTGCTACTCCCGCTCCCGCTCCCGCTGCTGCTGCTGGGTTGCCTGGTTGAACCCGTTGTCATCGGCGGGGGCGGAGCCAGGTCTACCCCCGCAAACGCGTCGATCCCGACCCCAGTCGCCGCTGCTGTCGCCGCTACTGCTGTTGGTGCTGCTGCTGCGCTGCCTCTCTTGCTTTTGCTGTTTCCAGCTCCTCGTTTTATAGATGCGGCGCTGCGCTTAGTACCTACTGTCGACCCTCCAGCAGCAGCACCACCATCACCATCACCACCTTGAGAGTGGGAAAAAGAAGACAGCGAAGGAGTAAGCGAAGACCCTGTAGACAGGCTGCTGCTGCTGGTGGTGGTTCCGAGGGTAGCCATATCCAATGATGACGCCGCAGATGACGACGTGGCAAATCTCGAGTGTGGAAACAAATCATGCGCCATCGGCCCCGGCTTTACCCCTCCATGCGTCGCAGCAGCAGCAGTCGCCCCCGCCGCCCCCCCGATGGTCGAATGCGGACAGCCCCGTGTGCACATTATTATTTCCACCGCCGGAAGAAACATTCCCAAATCCGCCAACTGCGGCTGACACAGCCTCTCAGCCGGGTCAAACATATGGCTATCAACACCCGTTACCCCCGCAGCCGTTGAAGGCGTACAGGTCCACTCATACCGGCCATCCTCCCCATTCCATGTCCCCGATACAATCACTTCCGCCAATGCCTTTTCCCTATCGTGGAACATCAATCTTAGCGTCAGTTCACCCGCCTTGGTCTGGGGCAGCATCTCCCCCAACCGGACATACAGCTCCTGCACATCCGAATCGTACTTTAAACCTGACACATGTATAGGCAACCCTCCCGTCAATTGACTCGCATAACACACCCCGCAAACCGATGCCTTTAAATCCAGACCCCTCTCTAACCCTCCATGACCCAAGAGCAAATACTCATCGTCGGCCTGCGCTCGGGAAGGCACGCGCAGGTAACGCAAAAAGTCAGGGCGAAAATCACGCATGAAGGTTTCCACCTCTGTGACGGATGGAGTCGGCCCCGCTTGCCGCTCAAGCTCCCCTAAGAAAGACGAGAGGCGATTCGTTCGATGAAACCCTACAAGATTCTGTTGCGCGTCGAGGCCGACAAACACCAGGTCATTGAAGAGGGTAGAGCAATGAATGCGGGCCATTTGTCGGACCCGAGAGCCAATGCTGAGCAACACGTCCTCCAACAACAAGCGGAGACGCTCATGCCGCGTGAAGATAAGCTCCCAGAAGCATCGTTCCGTCTCCTCTAGGGACATGAGTACGCGGCAATGCCGAGGGGAGGGGCCGACGCCGTCGTGAAGAAGGGGCTGTTGAAGCAGGTAGTTGGGTTGTAGGTGCGAGAAAAGCGGGGACATGCCAGTGCCACGTGTGCTGCTGTGGTTGCCGCTGTTGCTCATGGTCGACGCGGCCTTGGTGATAGTGCCTGCTGCACCTGCGTTGGTGGTCCGACGCCGGCTGCTGCTCCCGCTGCCAGCGGCACTGGCACTGGTGGGGATAGTAGGAGTGGCCCCACGCGACGAGGCCCGGGTTTTATTGCCAGCAGTTCTGTCCTCGTGCGTAGCGGTGACTTGGGCGGCGGGTGGTGGCGGATGCTGCGGTTGTCGACGCCCCATGCCTGTAGTGTGTTCAGAGATAATGTGTGGTTTTACAGCAAAATGGGGTGTTTCTGTGAGTCTGCCAATTTCAAAATGAAGAAAAGAGGGAAGGCATCGGCGTATTCTGGATAGCGGCCGGCCGGGCGTACTCTCTTGGCATGCCAAAAAGGCGGGACTGCGCTTCGGCCTCGCCCAAAACATGAAATGAATTGTGCCGGCCCGTGGGTAGCGTGCCCGTGTCCCTGTTTGTTGATAAAGGCATGAAAACCGAGCATGTGCCTAAGGTCCTCGAATGATTGCACTACGCAATATAGAAAGAATTGTGACGGCCCAGGCTGTCGCTCTTGGCCAGCTAAAGGGTACAGACAATCTATATCATAAACATAACTTCCTTCTCGTGTGACCTGTGGTAGTTCACACGACAAAGCCTTGCGTCCTAATCCAAGATCCCCACGGCCAAGGCCATGACTCTACTCTCAATTCAAATGTGAGGGGGCAAGCTTGCATTATTTTGGCGAGAGCGACGACGCACCAAGTTTGGGACAGGCAAGACGCGCCTACAAGGGATCATGCAAACAATCAAGAAGCAAAAACGTGAATGACATAGAGGTGTCGAACACTTTGGAGAACAGAGAAAGGCACTTTAAATTGGTCGTGTATGACACACGAGAGAACACGAGTCTCTCCACCGCGTGGGTGATGATAGTGATGACCGAGCGTCTGCTGTCCTTCATTTCCTCGCGACGACTACGCCCGCTTTTATTCCAGCGGTACCGGCATAGGATGAAAAAAAGAATGGGAGCAGAAGTAGGTGCCAGTTGTAACACAAACTTTGTCTTTACGATCTTCCTTTTGGAATTCCTTGCTTACTTCTTTATTTTTTTTCCTTCATTTGTTTATTTGCTGTTTATCTGTAACATGTTTTTAATACGGTATTATAAATCAAGTCATATCCTCTCATTAAGCGAGAGCGCTATCTCTTTACAGTTTGGTGGTAGTCATCGTAGCATGTGCCTTGAGCTGGATGAGGCTGCAAGGGGGCTCCGCGTCCAAACCCAGACCAAGGCACAGGCCATACGCGGGTCATGCTGTCACCAGGAAAAAGGGCTGACATTTCGTACACTTTCCGCATCCTATTCGCAATCATGTCTTAGTTGTGTCTCTACGCGCCTTCTGCTCAAAAAATACACAGGATCATTCCCCTCATCCTCATTTTATATTTCCTTGGTTATGGTGCAACTTGCCACCACCTCCTGGTGCTCATGTAGTGCCCGTGCAAACTCAATCCGCAACGCTCGCAACTCTTCCTCCCTCTCCTCTTCATCTCGACAGGCCCAGTGAAAAAAGAACCGCAGTTTGTGCCATAGCCGCAATAAGCGCTTGCCCGCGTGTCTTCGCTCCTTCCTTCTCTTCGATCCTCCTTTTTTCCCGTCCGCACGCGACAAAGCCTCCACCATTGTAGTCAACAGCCGGATCTCATCCTCTTCTTCTTTTTCTCTACCTTGCTGTTGCTGTTGCTGTCGTTGCTGCTGCTTCAACTGCTTTATTTCTCTCTCCTCCATCAAGACTTCTGCCAGCGCTGCTTGCACCATTCGCCTGGCATCTAAAAGCGCCGCTTGTATTTTTACTCGATGTGCCAGTAGCAACGTAACGTCTTGGGCTAAGGCCAAGCCCATGGCCAAGGAAGTGGAAGAGGAAGTTGAAAAGGAGGAGAAAGGCGAGGAGATGGAAGAAGATGAGGAATGTGTGGAAGGAGTGGTGGTGACATACGCCCCCTTCCATTGCCGCAACGCTGTTAAGGAACTGGCCAACGCCCCCGCTGCGGATTCAAGCCTTAGCTGCTGCTGCTGCTCCTCCTCTTCCCGCTGCTGCTGCTGCTGCTGTTGTTGTTGTTGGAGGACGGGAGATAGGGCAAGCAAGTCCTCTGCTGTTTCTTCGGGGGCGACGTTCCAGCAGCCGTTGTACGTTCGAAGCACGGCCACGTAGGCAAAGAGGAGGTCAAGCAGATGGTATTTGAGAAAGGGAGAGGGACTGCTGCTGTTGCTACTGCTGGGAGACGTGGAGGTTGCTGTCATTTTTACGGCCTTGGCTTTCTCGTGCTGTGACGCTTGGTATAATGAAGCAAAATCTACTTGCCCGCTCCGTTCCTTTTCTGGTTCGTCACCCGGTGCAGCCAGTGCCTCCCCTACCTCTTCCCCTTCTCCCTCCACTATCACAAAGGGATTATTTTGCATAGAGATCCCCCCTTGGCACCACCAGGGTGTCCACACTTCCACGTCTTTGCCCAACTCCCCAGTGGCTATGGCGGCCCGAAAAGCCCGTTGCTCTTCCGGGGTCAAGGCCTCCAAATCCAAGGCATCCCCACGGGCCCACAGCTCCTCCAATCGATCATCCTCCATCTCCGACCACGGCCCTTGCCCTTCGAGGCGGACACGTCGGAGTGCATCGACCGCGGCTTGGCGAGCTGTGGGGCCGCCAGGTGGTCCACCCGGGCCACCGCCGCCTTCCTCTGCTTGACGGAGGAGCATTTCTTTCTCGACGTGCTGCCGGTAGAAACCCTCAGTGCAGTCTTGGTTATGTCCTTTATAACAAGTCGAGGAACAATAGGGTGTGGCACAGCGTGGACAGGCGTAGGCGGAGGCCTTGGCCTTGCACACCAAGCAGACTCGACGCATGGGGCCGCGGAGGAGCAGGCCGGCATCCGCACCATCCTCGTCCTTCGGCAAGAGGTCGGTCTTGGTCACAGAAAAAGTGCCCGGGCGCGTCTTCCGGACGATATTCAAGGACACCATCAAGTCACGTGCCTGTATTCATTAGTGTATGTCGTTTGTATGTGGTCTTTAGGATACTCACTTCGAGTCAAGGCAGCTTGCTGGGTACGATTTTGGGGGGGAGGTTGTTGGTCAGCTCATTCTCATTCCTTCTGAATTTAGTTTTCTTTAGTTTCTTTTTTCATCTTATTATGTTATGTCACACTCGCCTCCATCATTTTTATTCACTCGATCATTCATTATTGTTCATTGCCCCATCCCACCGCCGCCCTCCTTCCTATTCCTACTCCCCCATTTCTCCTTCCAACACCACACCCGCACCGCCTCCGGGGCGCGTCACGAACATCAAAGGAGACTCCCCACCATCATCATCCTTTTCTCTTTGCTTATAAAATTTCTCTTTCACATCTGCCATAAACGCATCCACAGCTCCTTCGTCACACAATGCCACACACATCCCACCCCAGCCGGCACCTGTTAGCCTTGCCCCAAAGCATCCGGGTGCGGCCTGGCAAACAGCAACCAACTCATCCAGCTCGGGACAAGAACACTCATATAAATTCATGCACGAGGTATGACTCTCATTCATAAGCACGCCAAGTGATTGAGCGCAAGAAATGGTTGCTGCTGCGGAATGACAGAGGGCTGCGAACCTTTGTACGCGGTCCGCTTCGTTCAACACATGCACAGCTCGGTCCCTGAGATTGAAAGACGTGGTATTTGCTACCACCAGCTCAGCGACCTCGCTGTGCTTGTCCGGAAATGGCGGAAAGAAGTCCCCTACACTCATACTCCGTTGAAGCTTACGAACGGGCACTTGTCCAGCCGGCAAATGATGAACCAGTGCCCCAAGCGCGCCAAAATATTGCTCCAATTGATGCAGCGTCTCACAAGAGGACCAATCTTCAAGGCCTGCACTCTTTGCCAGCACCCACGTCGCGAGCTGGCATTCAACGACGCGTCGATTAAAATGCGTAGTAGCACTCACCGCCTTCTCCGATGTTACCCCACAATCAGCCACAACCACTACTATACCCTGAGGAAGGGGTACTGTCGTCGCCTTTAATCCTGGCTCAAACTCAATCAGAAGAGCCTTCCCCGGTTCGGCCAAACACGATACCGTCTGGTCCATCCCTCCCCCTGCCGTTCCCACCGACCGCTCACATTCCACGCACAGCGCCGCCAGGGTCGCTTTTCGAATGTCTCCCTTGCCAACCGACCAACAAAAGGCCAAGGCCGCCGCCACGACTAATGCCGAGCTGCTGCTCAGACCCGCCGCGGGAGGCACGGTGCCATGGACGACGAGCACCAAGCCGTTCAACTTCGTCTCGTCGATGGTGCCGGAGAATTCACGACGCACCCCTTGCAAGGCACACTCCACATAACGGATCCAATCGTGCGGTGCATCCGACCTGTACGTTGATGACATCAGGGACAAGACGCGGGTTTCTGGGAATTTGGCTTCGTCGAGGTTGAGGACCTTGACGCCGTTGTGGGATGGGGAGGGGCCCATACCGACTGCGATCATCGCGGTGTAATCTTCCAAGGCCATGGGGAGAACGGAATAGCCTGGAGGTGGCCAGAGTAGATTATTGGGAGGGTAGCAGTCGGAGGACAAGAGAGAAAAGATGAATTTTACGGAGAGGTCACGTACAGGATGGTCTTCAAGGTTTCAGGGGAGCATGGGTAAGGGCAGGCTGCGTTGAGTAAGGGTCCAGGACAAAGAGGGCAGAGGGAAAACACAAGCACCGTTTATGGGCAAATGGCGGCACAATATATCTCAAGCACAAAAAGACATCGACGTACCACTGTAATCGATGTGCTCCCCAATCAAGTTTACCCTGCCCGGCGCTTGGACGACGGCCAGTCTTGGTTTTGGGGGAGAAGTGGGCGAGGTAGAGGAGGACGACGACAGCGGCAGTGCTGAGTATTGAGTCTGGACCCCGAATTCTCGCTTGAGACGCTGGATCAAAGCTGCGGCCCGAGGGTCGGTGGGAGGCATGGCTGGCTCCGTTGTGGCCTATCTTCGATCGAATATTGGAAGATCATGTTTAACCTCCTCAGACGTTTCGCTTCGCGGCCAACGCGGCCATCACAGCAATAGTAACAGCAGACTTTGAAACCACAGGGATATCGATAATTCGCCGAAAGCTACATTGTATAGATGCCGGGATATTGTTACCTTGATCCTTGAAAAGGGCAATCGACCGGGTTTGGGCCCGCGTGGCCGGTCTCGCCCCACCATGGAGGAGTTCGATCTGTACGGCGAGGGTTAATGTCAGGACTTTGTGGGGGACTGTAATCGGAGGATCAACCCGAAATGATATGCTGAGTGCGGAAGGGTGTTCGGATTTTGTGCACAGCGAGGTTGCGCTTGATTTTTCGGCGGGGTTTACGAGCGCGGTGGCCGGGTTGAAGCATATGAATTTGATGGGTAGAGGTGAGGAGGGAGGTGGACGGAAGGGGTAGTAGTAGCAGTAGCGGCAGCAGAAGATGGATAAGGTGATTGAGGCGGAGAAGCGGAAGTGAAACGGCGAATTAATGAATGACTGAATGGAATGAATGAATGAATGCGTGTACATAAGGAGAAAGTAGGGGAGACAAGAGAGGGGGCATAAAGAGCCATCTTGATAGATCAATATTTGTGTATAATGAGGAGAAGAAAAAGGAAATGAAGTATCCCACGGGCTAACAACCCTTACCCTAACCCTAAACACATCCCTCCCATACGAGTATGAGTCTCCTTGTTCAGGTATTGCATATCACTGGGCAATGTGCGTTTGCTTCACGCCTGCCACATGGGTGACTGATAAGTGTGTGATTTATTTCTCTATGTACATCTTCCATCTTGAGCGTACCTTCCCTCTCTTTCTTTTTACCTTCTCCCTCCCTCCCTTTACTCCTCGTCGAGTCTCCTTTCGGAAACTCAGACGGCATAGGTCTTGACGTCTGTTGCCGAGGACATGCGCCCACCCGCCTCTGCCACCTATTAATCGTGTGATTCGTAAGAACAGGAAAGTGGCCAAGGAAAACAATGAGGGTCCATGTGTATGCGAAACGAAGAATAAGCGTGCGTAAATTTCATCTGAGCCAGACATGCCCACTCTTCCTCCCTCCCTCCCTGCCTCCCTTCCCAATCCTACCTTCTGATTCGGCTTAAACTCCAACATCGTCCCGTCCGGCAAATCCAAACTCGTCTTCACCCTCTTGGCGATCCTGACCTGCAGCTCCTTATCTGCTGCCGTTTTCGTCCACAGACTTAGTCGATCTTGCCCCCTTTTAATGCTAACCACCGCCCCCAAAATATCGCTCCCATCCTCCATCGTCTCCCCGATCATCCCCAGCACCAAATGCAACCATGTTTCTTCTAATTTCTTCTTATTGTTTTTCTCCAGATTAAACGTCCACACACCCCCCGTAGGATTCTCTTCATATGAAGGCCTCACTCCATCCTTAAACAAATAATAATCAGCCTGCAATCCTAACCTAGACGGACCCACCACCGAATTAAAAAGCGCCCAAAAATCTTCCACCGTCTCAAAGGTGTAAATTTTCTGTAGCTTTTCTTCCCAGGAGAGCATGGGGTTGGCTTTGGGGTTGTTGTAGAAGAAAGACCAGCGATTTTGCAGCTTGTGCTGTATTGCGGGAGGGAAGGAGAGAGAGAGGGGGAGGGAGCGAGGGAGAAGTCGATCCTCGGTCCTGCACACACTGCGTATACCATAGCAATTCCCTAACTCGTCATCGCATGAAAGGTACGCAAGCACAGCGTGCAGACGCGGGGGTGAGTAGAGCCGGACGATCTCTCCATTTCCCTAAGTTCCACCGTCCATACCCCTACCTCAGCACTTACCTTGCCTGCTCCGCCCTCCGCCGGCTTGTTCCCGCTGTCGTTGCTGCCGCTGCTGCTCGTGTTGTTGGTGTTGTTGGTGGTCATGTTTTTCTCGACCAGGGGCGTGGTTCTCATCGAGTGGGTCGTGCTGTGGGTTTGTAGATGCAGGGAGTAATTACAGGAGGGGGGGGAGGCTAAATTAAAGGGTGGGTCGCACAGAATGAAAAGCGCGTCGAGTCCTGCATGACCCCATTGCAGCCGTGAGACTACAACGACCAGCTGCCCCTGGTCCTTGTTTGTTTGTGCAGCGGTGCTGTGCTCCTTGGGCGCGAAGGATATCTGCTGATGCGCAACCGTTGATCCTCTTCGTCCAAGCCAATGCCTTGCTTCGTTTCTTTTTCTGTCCTTCACTGCCTTGCAACATGCATGCGAGCACATCAGCCCTGTCGCATGCCGAAACCAGGACATGTCCTTCCTTGTGAAGAGCGCAGCGTATTTTCTCCTCGGCTTTCATGTCTCAATGGCTTGCACGTCCCCAAGCAACGGCACCCCACCACCATCATATGAGGAGGACAGGGGGAGGCTCTCTTAGAGCGTTTCTCCTCCTGGCCACCTCAGATCCACTTTGTCCGGGGGCACAAGCCGACCTCATCCCACTCACACAACGCACACAGGCACAGCACACGATGGTTAATTGCACCTCGTCCAGCATCCCCTCGGAGGATATTGCTTCCGCACAACCAACACCCAGTATGCCCGCTTCACACTTCACTCTCACTTATTTCCTTACCCCATCTCCTTCCCCATCCCTGCACATCTACACAGACAAAAATGACATCGGACGCACCGTCACCTGACCTGGCGCCGGACTACCCTCGCTTCGTGCGGGGGCGTGACTCGACATTGGCCTACTTCCACAAGCTCTTTCGGGAGCGCATTGTGATATACGACGGGGCCATGGGCACGATGATCCAGAAGCATCGCCTGACTGAGGAGGATTACCGTGGGGAGCGTTTCAAGGACTACCACAAACTGGTCCGCGGGAATAACGACTTGCTGACATTGACGCAGCCGACGATTATCAAGGACATTCACCGGAAGTATCTCAAGGGCGGCGCAGACCTGATTGGGACCAACACATTCTCGTCCACCACAATCGCCCAAGCTGATTATGACATGGAGAGCTTGGCGTACGAGCTTAATGTCGAATCGTCGCGCATTGCCCGGGAGGTGGCTGATGAAGTAAGTGCGGAGGAGCCGGAGCGACCGCGGTTTGTGGGGGGGTCCATTGGTCCTACGAATCGCACGGCGTCTATCTCGCCTGATGTGGTGGATGCAAGTAAGCGAAATGTGACGTTTGATGAGTTGGACGAGGCGTACTACGAGGAGGCGAGGGGGTTGATTGATGGGGGCTGTGATTTCATTATTATTGAGACGATCTTCGATACCTTGAATGCGAAGGCTGCGATTTTTTCGGTGCGGCGGTTGTTGAAGGAACGAGGGATGGAGGAGACGATGCCCTTGATCATCTCGGGGACGTTGGTGGATCAGAGCGGACGGACCTTGTCGGGACAGACGACTGAGGCTTTTTATGTGAGTGTGCGACATTGCAATCCGTTTTGTGTGGGGTTGAACTGTGCCCTGGGGGCAAAGCAGATGCGGCCGTTTTTGCAGCGGTTGAGTAAGGTGGCGGAATGCTTCGTGTCGGTGTATTCGAACGCGGGGCTGCCGAATGCCATGGGGGGGTACGATGATACCCCTGCTGATATGGCGGCGGATAACTCGGTATTTGTCAAGGAAAGCCTAGTGAACATGATTGGTGGGTGCTGTGGCTCCACCCCTGACCATATCAACGCCATTGCCAAGATGTGTGAAGGGGTCCCTCCCCGCCCCGTGCACCAGAGGGTCGAGCATATGTGGCTGTCGGGCTTGGAGGACCTGGTGGTCTCGAAAGAGCGGTTTCAGTTTTTGAACGTGGGGGAGCGGTGTAATATTGCTGGATCGCCCTTGTTCAAGAAATTGATTCTGGCAGGGGATTACGCCAAGGCGATGGACATTGCGAAGAAGCAGGTGGAGGATGGAGCGATGGTTCTGGACGTAAACATGGATGAGGGGCTCCTGGATGGCTTGGCGGCCATGCAGCGGTTCCTGAAGATCGCCATGACGGAGCCGGAGTGTAGCAAGGTGCCCATCATGGTGGACAGCTCCAAGTTCGAGATCATTGAGGCCGGGTTGAAGTGGGTGCAAGGGAAATGCATTGTCAATTCGATCAGTTTGAAGGTGGGGGAGGAGGAATTCAAGCGACAGGCCGCGATTGTCAAGGCGCACGGGGCGGCAGTGGTGGTGATGGCCTTTGATGAGGAGGGCCAGGCGGCGGATGAGTATAATAAAGTGCGTATTTGTAAGCGAAGCTACGACATCCTGGTGGATGAGGTGGGGTTCCCCCCGGAGGATATCGTCTTCGATCCAAACATTTTGACCATTGCCACGGGGATAGAGGAGCATAACAACTACGCAGTGGACTTTATCAAAGCCTGCCGGACGATCAAGGAGGTGTGTCCGCATGCTAAGATCTCTGGGGGCGTGAGTAATCTGTCCTTTGGGTTTCGAGGCGTGAACGTGATCCGGGAGGCCATGCACAGTGTGTTTTTGTACCACGCCGTGCAGGCTGGGATGGACATGGGGATCGTCAACGCAGGGATGTTGCAGGTTTATTCGGATATCCCGCCGGATCTGCTCAAGATCGTGGAGGATGCGGTGTTGAACAAGCACCCGGAAGCGACTGAAGCGTTGTTGGAGCGCTCGATGGTGGAACGTGAAAAGGCCTTGGCTAACAAGGGGCAAGCCACGGCGGTGCAGGCTCCGTGGCGGACGTTGGAAGTGCAGGCACGGCTGACCCATGCCTTGGTGAAGGGGATCGACGAGTTTATCGATGGGGATGTGGAGGAGTGTCGGCAGTTGGTGCCAAGGCCGTTGGAAGTCATCGAGGGCCCGCTTATGTCGGGGATGAATGTGGTGGGGGATTTGTTTGGTTCGGGGAAAATGTTCTTACCTCAGGTGATCAAGAGCGCTAGGGTGATGAAGAAGGCAGTGGCGTATTTGCTGCCGTTCATGGAGAAGGAGAAGGAGGATAAACTGAAGGAGCAGGGGATTGAGGCGGTCGCGGACGATGACAGTGCTTATGCGGGGGTGGTGTTGCTGGCAACGGTGAAGGGAGACGTGCACGATATCGGCAAAAACATCGTGGGGGTGGTGTTGGGGTGCAACAATTACAAGGTACGCGAAAGGGATGGAGAGAGCGAGGGAGGGAGGGCGAGAGGGAGGGAGGGAGGGAGGGAGGGGGGAAAAAGAAAAGCAACAAATTAAGTGAAGAGAAATGAGTGTCTCCTTCCCTCCCTCCCTTCCTCCCTTCCTCCCTCCCTCCCTCTACTCACACCGCGGGAAGAAGTCGGTGAAATACCGCAAGACATCACCACTCCTGATGGCCAGAAACTCCTCCCTGTCCAAAGCATGTACGTGCACCTTGCTCGCTTCCACCTCCTCAGGCGGAGGTTCCACAGGCTCCCACACCGTCGCCATCCCTCCATTTCCCTCCTCCTTATCGCTGCCATCTCCTCCCTTGTTCATTAACGCGTTTACAGCACTAGGCTGGACCTGTCGGCCAGGGTCATGCCGAGCAGGGTCAGCGACATACAAGAATTTCGGGTTTAACCCCATCTTTCTCAACACTCCACCCACGGCCTCTTGCACCGGCAACCCAAACCGTGCCGCCCGCTCCGCCTTTTTCGTATCTTCTTCCGCATCCTCCATGGACTTCGCGTAGGCCTCCGAGTTGCCCCAACGTTGTCCACGAGCTGCTTGCTTGGCTTTCTCCTCCTCCGATTGCAGGTCCATGCGTACATAGAAGCCCTCATCGGGCCGCATGCGCTGGGCGCGCTTCGTCTCCGCCGCAAACAATTGTGCCTTGTCTGGCTCCTTGTATTCGACGCCAAAGCGCTCCGCCCGTCGACGGGCCTTGTCGCACTCCGCTGCATACTTGGCCTCCAGCTCTGCAAGAAAGGGGTCCTGCCGCGGCCGCAATCCATCCACGCCGATCTCAGCGAGGAGGGTCTCCTTGGACAATTTGGGCACCTTTTCGGTCTGCTCCGTCTGTTCAGTCTGCACGTCCATGGTGTGCTATGTAAGAGTTCGTGTTGTGTTGGGTGTGAGTGTATGTATGAGTGCGTGGGTGATGATTTTTTTGCTAAGGCTATTGGCGTCGGCGAAGGGGGCGGGTAGGGCCGGGTGAGGAGGTCACTCGCAGTGTGCATTTCGTCCTTTACGCTCCCCACTTAAAGTAAGAGCCGCACACACAGCAACCAGGCAAAACCATGATGTCTTCAGGATACTAATGATGAAGCTTCCTTTGATTTTGTGGCTCACTCGCAACCAAATACAATAAAGATATCATCGGCGCGACTTGAGAGGCCACTTTTGGGTCAATGTTTCGCAATGCGCGGCGCACACACTAGGACTCTTCTGATCTTCAGGACCGAGGCAGGACATCTCATAACTTAATTTGCTGTCTTTACCGCCCTATCCACAGCGCAACCGTCCAACCAATTCCCCACCACCCGCCATGGGTCGCGAGCTTGCCGCCAGCCTTGCGTGCACCCTTACGTTCCTGTCCACCGCCACTATCGTCTGGGACAGCACTGAGATGAGCTAGCTTGACGCGGAAGCCCTGCAGAATAACAACACTAAGTCTCACCCGTCACGCTTCCTACCCTGTTCTTTCACCCGACTGAGCAGGCCCGAATGACTGTGTCCATAACAGGGAAGCACGTGGATGACTACTACTACCGCGACGGCGGCATCAAGGGTTGCCGAGCTCCTTTCTCGTGTATGTGATTGCTATTAAACGTGCCAAGTGTTTGTCTGCGCTCTGTGGCCGTCATTTTTGCAAGTGCCACACCTTGCCCCGGGTAAGTATGGCGTCGGGAGTTCACACGGCGGAGACGGACGTCACCGCTCGACTAGTTCCACCGCGACGGATGAGTTACGGAGAAGGCGGGAGGACGCGCCGAAGAACAGGATGGCAGAGGGAAAGTAATAGCGTATTGGAGAAACAGAACCACGAAAGAGGGAAATATAGAAATATATGCCACCAGTTGTCGTCGGGTAGGTTGTAACTCGGTTCGCTTCTCGGCTTTTTTTTATGCAATTTGTTCAAAGGACGTGACTAAATCGCCTCCTTGTCGCAAGGCTTGTCATGTGTTTTTTGCGCTCTCTCTCTTACATTTTTTTTCCCCATGGACAGAGGTACTCTTTTTATTTAAAGCGATCAGTACTCTTTCCTTTTTCTTCCGTGGAGAAAAATGTCCTAAATAAATGAGAGGGAATGTGGTCTGTATCTGAGGCAGACGACAGCCACTGCATATCCCGCATACACTTCTCGACGTCCCCACCAATATATACCCTCTGCCTTGTCTATCACTCACGCAGAGCACTCCTCGGCATCCCCACAATATATAGCCTCTGCCTTGTCTATCACTTACACAGAACACACACACACACACACACATCCACACCACACAACAAGCGAGCGTCATCGTTCCCGCGCCAGACTTCAACACAAGCTGAAACACACGCAAAGAGACGATCAGCTGGATGTTGCTTGTCTCCAAATTATAAAATGGTGCTTTCGGCTATCCCCTCCTCCTCCTCCCTTATCTCAGATAAATGAGAAAGGCTCTATCGGTACATTACCCTTCCTTCCCTCTTCCCCCTCCTCCTTCTTTCCTCTCCGACCAACCGAGCGTTTACGGGAAGGAGTAGATGGTGGTCTCCTCGAGAACGTCCTGGACATTGCGGGAGATCCGGCCGTAGTTGGCCAGGGGCAAGTCACGGAAATAGGAAGTGAAGAAATAGAGCTGCTCGTAGGAAAGGGTGTTGGGCGTCTTGAAGACGTACCTGAGGGAGGGGGAGGAGGGACGGAAGAGGTTAGTAAATTGATGTGTAGTGTCGGCACAGGGGAAAAGGTCGACGGGAGGGGGGAAGAGAAAACGTACCACTGGACCGTGGATCCGACCCTCATCTGGCAGGGAGGGGTGGTGAGGGAGCCGGTGTAGTGCCAGAACGCCATGTTTTCG
>AFGO01000431.1:6224-21020 GCA_004335405.1 Nannochloropsis granulata CCMP529
CGGCGCGAGCCCCTCTGCCCTGCGAACCGAGCCACCCACCAGAGCTTTCTTTCTTGCTTTCAAAGATCTTTGGGGTTTCTCCCACAGAGCATCCACAGAGATTCCTCTCAAAGTGTAGAGGCAAGAGCTATCCACGCCTGGAAATGCGCTTTCCTCGACCTTTCTAAAGTTCTTTCAATGCCCTTCTCACATGCTCTGATTCTGACAGAGACAACAGACGAAGCCCTGCACCCTTTGTCTGCTGCTTCTCTCGTTCCCCTTTTCCTTGTAGATGTAAAACTTTCGAATGTATACCACACGATATGTGTAAACCATATGCACAATCATGAGCCGAAGGGCAGCAGCGGCATGGACGAGATGGGTGATGAGGCCTCCCTTTGTTGGCGAGGCGCAGCTCTCAACGGCTAATTGGCAGCCCATATTTTGTAACGCTCATGTCCCACGCCTAACTTTGACGACAAGTGACCCCGCTGCTCGAGGGCGAAACCGATTTATCATCATCAAGCCACATGTTTGCCGACTCTCCGAGAAGGAGAGGCTGGGGCAGTGCGCAAATTTTACAGCTCCCACATGCTGGATCGTCTCGCAAAGCGGGCGGGACATCATCACACACGATGCCAACGGCCAACAACAACACATGGCTCGCATTCAATTCTGCACGTTTTTTGTCGACGACATAAGAGTGAGGGTCCACAGTGGTCGCATAGCGAGCTGCAGATGCCCCAGCATGAGCGACTACAGGCAGCGATGCTGGGCGCCTCGGTCTTGACACCTGCAAACCCACAATGTATGGCCCATCCGCACCCACATGTGACCAGGACAATTGGCCACGAGCACAATTTAAACCCACACGGTCATCATCTCTGATGCGCGCACAATAACACACATGACACAGCCCAAGAACACTTACGCCTTTGACCATCATCATCAACGTTATCATCGTCGTCGTCCCACTAGGCAGCAAGCACCACGGCAGTAGCAGCCGCAGTAGCACTTACCCACACTATCGCCCAAGGAGCAGCTCCCTTATATCGTCGCCGCGAGAGTTGACCCACCAGAAGACCATAGCATTGAACTCCACACGACAAGACTATCAATATGCAACCTTTATCTCTTGGCAGCGCTGCAGTCCTGGTCCTTGTGAGCTCCACCCAGGTTTGGAGTGGTGTCGAGGCGCAGCCCGGGTGGGGTTGGGAAGCGCAATGCATCGGGCAGTGGCTGCAGTGCGGCGGCTGGAACTACTGGGGTCCCACCAACTGTTGTGAGGGTCATCAATGTGAGTACGTGAACGACTACTGGTGGCAGTGCAACCCCACCGAGGCAGCACCGGTCAGGCCTGTGGCCCCCGCTGTGCCAGCCGGCCCCGTCGTCACGCCCGGGTCTCCACCTCCAGCAGCGATCCCTGTCAGCCCAGCACCTTCCGATGCACCAGTTGCGCCTCCTGAGACTCCTGCAGTGGTCACACCACCAGTAGACGTACCAGTTGAAGTGACACCACCAGATGCTGCGCCGGTCATCGTCCCGGATGCACCGGACGTGGTCACGCCACCTGCTCCTGATGTTCCTGCTCCCCTTCCTCCTGCTGCTACTACTCCATCAGTGTCACTTGACCCGACGGCAGCACCCACGCATTTCCCCACCGAAGCGGGCCCGCCCTTTTGGGAACAAGAGTGTTTCCGCGTTCGTAAAAACGTTTTGTTGCTGACCCCTGAGGAGCTGGCTGACTTTTTAGAAGCGCTACAGACCCTTAAGTATAATGGGGTATACGATACAATTACCTCTTCCCACGGTAATCCTACCACCTTCAATCTCTTTCATGGTAACGATTATTTCTTGCCTTGGCATCGTTGGTATGTGTTACAGATCGAGAATGCGGTGCGGGATTTGGGGGGGAAATTTGCTTGTTTTTCGATGCCTTATTGGGATTGGACGTTGGACGCGGGGAGGGAGACACAGTCTCCTATTTGGGACATTTTTGGGCCGATGGGGAAAAAGAACGACTCGTTCTGTATGAGGGAGGGGCCGTTTGCCGAGTGGAAGAACAGTAAAGGGGGGTGTTTGAAGCGGGTTGGCTCGGATTCGTATCGCTTTTTCTCGCCGGCGGAGGTCTTGGACCTGATCATGGGTAAGGTGGACCTGGTAGGTGGCTTCCGGCCTGCCTTTGAGGCTGGCGCACACTCACGTCCGCATCTGTTTATTGGTGGAGCGATGAACAGTTTTGCTAGCCCCGACGACCCCATTTTCTGGCTGCATCACACCTTTGTCGATAAAATCTGGTCGATGTGGCAGGACTGTCACAACTTGCTCGACCCCTCAAATATCACAGAGACGAGTTTCAAACCTGACCAAGTGGACGTCGAACTAGCATACGCCCCCGGGGTCACCACCCGCACCGTGTGGTCCACCCGCAACTTGGGCTATGCCTACGAGACAGATATCATGTCCGCCTACACCTTTCTTAACACCTGTCACTGGTTAAGCCTCAAACCCAACCCCAGCCTGGACCTCGATCTACCATCCCCCCGCATGCCCGACTCTCCGTCGGCAGACCCTGCTGACTGGCCAGCACCTATAGATTCTGCAACATTGGCCGCGCCTGCCCAACCACAAAAGCAACAGGTGGATAGCAACCGCAACTATAGCACCAAAAGCCCTAAACTACGGGGCAAGCAGGTTGTGGCTTCGCCACCAAAGGTGCAGCAGCAGCAGCAGAACTTGTCGTCAGCTGTAGCCTTGACACCAGCACAAGGTGGGTTTGTGGCTACAAAAGAATGGGCAGCTGCTCAAGCAGCTATAGCACCTTTTGAACCGCACGGGAAGGGTTTGATTGTGGAGGAGAACCGCGTGTTTACAGCTTGTATGGCGCGTGTACAGCGGGGCGAAAAGGGTGCAACCCCCGAAGGGTGCCGCAGGGAAGTGTTGAAGCGGGATTGTGAGTTGTTGGGTTTTATTTGTGATTTGCCTGAGACTTATAGGGACGGCATGCATATGGAGGCAGATGAAAATGTGTTCAAGCAGGATAGTATGTGTGCGCGTTCGTGTCAACGTCGCCTGTGAGGGGAGGGAGGGGAGCAGAGATGAGTTGGGAGAGAAAAATAGGTACTTGGAAAAAGAAAACTAGATTTGGTAGGGAAGAGAGAGGGGTGGTATGTATGATCGTTGGAGACGACCAGAGGCAGAGCAAATAGGGTAAAAGGATGACTTGTTTGCACGGATAGAAAAGGGAGGGGAGAACGACAACCTGTACGCATATTCTTGATTTTCCGTGAATGCATGTCGGTTTGAGTTTTATGTCGGTGGCTCAGACTGTATATGATTCACCGGGAAAAAAAGAAGAGAGCCAGTGAAAGGATAGCTACTGTATTATTTTGCGGGTGACTGTTATCAGGGGACGGAATACCATCAAGTACACAATTTTGCTGTGTCCGTCGGTTGTAATTCCTACAAAGTTACTGTAAGAATAGATGGAGCAAAATGTGGAAGAAGAGAATATTATCTTATCTGTTTCAGCACTTTTCTTTCACTCTCCGTTTTGTTTACTTTTCGAGTTTTGTGCGATAATTCTTGTTTTGAACAGAGCCTTTTCTGTCATCTCGCTGCCTTTCCTTCGATCCCACCCATCATTCAAAGGATTAAAAAATGCAGTGCAAGCAGTAACAATTTGCATCCAAAGCATGCGAGTCCAAATAAAGGTTGTATACATGTGAGTTTATTTATTTGTTTATTCCATCAATTTGATAAACAGAAATTTCAGTTGCCGGGCTTCGTAACTGATGGTATTGTGGGTTCCGCCCGCAGAGGGCCCACCGCTGAAGGTCGTTTGCTTCCTGCGACGTGCGGCGCCGTCCCTACTGCCCAAGGTGGCAGTAGTCGAAAACGCCTTAATTTTGTTCCCGTGCAGTTCTGCAATATCTAGGAACTCGAGTACCTCGTGCAAGGATGTATCCTTCAGCGTCACGAGATGTTTGGCCATGTTTTCTGCCAACGCCAAGAAACAGCGCTTGGCGTAGTACCTATGTTTCATGTGCGGAAAAGAATGTGCCAGGGCTGTTAGATTCATGCCAGATCTCGCTGTTTCACTTTTCTGCGACCGGCTCTCATGCGTTTACTTCAGTAGAGTATCGTTTACGTGTCCCACAGCCAGTTGCTTGCTATATATTAAGAGGATACGTAGACTTAACCTCTCCATCTCTCATATTTCCTTATCTTGAGTACCTACCAAGTCTCGGCACTCAGCTTTCTTTCGTATGGTTCCAGGCTCTTGACGATGCGGGCAATCCCGAACTCGAAATTACTTTTGGCGCAGTACAGCGTCCCAATGACCAGGTTCACGATGCACAGGTGTTGGACAGACCGCTGCTCCGGAAACGCCAGTCGCTCTTCCTCCTTTTCAATCTTGCGCATTAGCTCTTCTGCCGCCTCGTTCTGGCTTGTCATGATGTACGAAACACACAGATTAGCCAACACAATGGCCGGCACGTTCAGCAACTGTTCCCCGCCATTCTTGTGCACAATAGGATCGTAATACCGTATCGACTCCTTCCACTTAGAATCCTGTTTTTTTAGCATAGCAGGGAACGATATCAATTAAGCAAATGTGCGAAGTACCTAAAACGTCCGCAAAGGCGCGCGTGTAGATATGCACTTACAGGACAAATTACACACACAGGCGCGCACAAATACATGCGCTCACACACGATACATGCGTGAGTAGATACGCACATTCACCAGACACCGGAATAGCGATGCCTTCAATTAAATACTAGAGGCATAGATTGGAAGCGTGCATGACACATACCTGTACAAAAAAGACGTGCGCCACGTTGAGCTTCCAGACCTCGTGCTCGCTACAGAACTCAGCCGACTGGCGGAAAAGCTTCTCAACCTAATTATTGCGCGAAAATATGGAGTTAATTTTTGGAAGATTATCTCGAGTGAGCTGAGTTTGATGGGGTGGCTCAACAAATACAAGTATGGCGCTGGAAAGCCTTGTTACTAACAAAACTTGCCGACTACTAAGATTGCCCCAAGCTCACCATAGCGTAGTTTTGTCGCTCCCAGTAAATGCGAGCCATAGCCATCAGCACGGGAATATACCGTTCCAAGCCCTCATCGTATTCCCGTAGTGCTTGCTTGATGGCCTCATTGTCGAGCTTGATGCGCGCGTCCTGGATTGCCTTTGTCAGCTTTCGTAGTTGGTCGATGTGCTTGTTGGTGAGGTCGTCATACTTGCGGTAGGCTTCCTCGGGCGAGGTAACAACCAAAATCGTAGCCTCAAAATACTCGTACAGCTCGGGAGGCAGAAAGCTGTGAGCAGAGCCCGCAGATTGCGCCAACATGTCGGCGGCCAGGTCGTAAAACTGATGTTGGCAATGGAGGAGGATAAGGTTCCCGAAGGTCTCAGGTGGGGAAGGTGGGTGCATAAAAAGGTAATTGAGCTTGTTGAAGCCAGTCGTCGGATCTTCGGCCATTTGAATTATTGCTTGGTTGTGTAGCGTGACCGGATCCAGTTCCTCCTCCAGGCGCGGCGGCATGTCGCTCAGAGCTTCTTTCGCAAGTCCCACATTTTTCAGCGAGAAATCGATGGCCGCCTGTTATTTATGTGCGTGAGAGGGGACTTAAGCAAAACGCGACAATTCGACCATTCATTGAAAAACAAACAGTCGCTCGCAGAATCTTACCTTTAGGTTGAAAGCCTCGATGAGATATGTCTCTTGCAGAACAGGCGAATTCCCTACACTGCGGACCTCGATGCCATCCGCGTTACTTCCCACACTCAGTTCTGGGTGCTCTTGTACGCCGCGATCGATTATCTCCGTGATATACTTGAGAGCGGGACCAAATTGTTTGAGCTTGTATGAGCACAATGCAATGTTATAGGCCAGGTCCGCTTGGTACCCCAGCGTATTTAGGGCATCGATGTACTTCTCCCGGGCGTCCTCGAAATTGCCCTTGTGAAAACAAATGGTGGGCGGCATTTGATGAGACAATACGTGAGTAAGGCATAAGCCAATCTTTCCTTTGAGCTTAACAAATAAACGCTCATATTCGCACATGCCAAGCGTCCTAATCCCACGATATGCCCTCTGGGTTGTACGCACTCTGGGTTTTACTAACCTCCTTGAAAGAGATGGCGGCGAGATTCACTACAGCTCCCGGCTCATCTGCCGCACACTGATCCAGCAGGGACTTACAGGCAGGTAGCTCATCCATTTCGTACTTTATGGCGCTCTGTATTGATGGTATAGAACAATTCGTTAGGAGTACAAACCATATCTGTGGTCTCCCAGTCTCACGCCAATAATCAAGTCTGCAGCACTTTGATTGTTGTATTTTGATTTAGAGTGCTCGCGTGCTTCGATGAAATAGCAATACACTTCATTTGGAAGCCCATTTTTCTTTAAATATTTCATTCGAAAAGTTCGCCAGCTCTCCCATTCCTCGCCTCCACCCAGCCGCCCCATTCCGTGGAACCCATCACGCACCTGAAGCATGAGCTTGCGTTGCGTATACTGGGATCCTTCCACACGCACACATGCGCGCATAGCCTCCGGATAGAGACCGGCGTTGTAGAGGGCTTGCGCATAGACCATTTTGTACTCCTCCACGCCAGGACAGAGCTGGAGCAGGGCCTCGTACGCCGTGACGGCGGAGGGGTAATTTCGCAAGTGAAAGAAGCAGAAGCCGAGCAACGAGAGCGCCGCGCGACTCTGCGGGAAGCGCTGTCGTAAGTGTGCATAGGTGCATTCAGGGTTAGTGTCACGGCACAAGCTCGGCGGTTTGATGAAAAGCGCACCATCCCCACGATACAAACGTACCTGCAATTCTGTGTACAAAATCTGGACGGCGCTCGCATACCTTCGGCTCTTGATGTAGCCATAGACGATGCTGGTGTACTGCCCCTGTGTGAATGTGGACTGAGTGCTCGCAACCAAGAAGATGCAGGCTTATGATCGTGTCTCGCTAGGCGAAATCCGGTTTTAGCACAGCGCGACGTACCTCGAGAGTTGCCGGCCTTTGGTGGTGGCGCTGGGCCTGGTGGTGGCCCGCCCCAAGCATGGCCGACTACGAGGACGTATTTTGGGTCCCTGTAGGTGTGCGTGTGCCGTGTGTGCATACGTCGTGTGGGGGGCGTGGGCTTAATTTGTGGCATAAAAAGAGGGAGCAAAATTCAGTTGCTTGCTTGTTCATTCGGCGAGTCGCCGCCTCGCGATCATGACGACAGGCAAGCAACAGCAAGCAACAAGTCCGCCTTGCTTGCTGACACCCAACTCATACCCTCGCTCCCTCTCCCGCCACTACACCATACAGAAAAGTAAGCCATGGGCTCCTTGAAGAGCTTGTGGCAACTGGTCCGGCACTTGTCCGTGTCTCCATCCTTCATCTCAAACGATACATCAGCATTGCCCTCCTCCTTGGACGCCTTGACCCCCTCTACCGCCCTCTTCGACTGGCTACGGGAGCATACGTGGCGCCTATGGCCGGTATCATTATATACCGAGGACGTGGTACATTTACAGTCCATTCTAACGCTGTTGCTGGTGCGTACAGGACCTCGTCGGCAATGGGAGCCTCATGAAATGCAGGTCCTCCTCTCCGTCCTCCGTCAAGCCATCAACGCGGCCGCCAGCCCGGGCACGCCCCCGGTTGCATCGTCTTCTTACGAGCTAGTTTCGGACTGTCTGGAAATCTTTTTGCGCTGGGCGTCTGCCAGGCTCGTAGACGCTTCTGGTTTGCGAGGCGAGGTGGTGCATGCCGCTGCCGAGCTGGCGAGCGAGGCGGCTTGTCAGACGTTTGGAAGCTGCAGCCTTGGCAGGGAGAATAAAAATACAGCTGGACAGGCTGCGGGGTTGATACGGCAGGCATTACATCTGTGGGTTTTGGTGGGTCGTCTCCGCTCTTGTCTAATGGGGGATGTCGTCGATCAGGTTGCTCGACTCTTGGCGTGCCCAGGGGCAGCGGCATGCTTGATGGATTATGGGGGTCCCACGGTGTGGCGTGATGTATTAAAAGCACTCTTACTGGACTTGACTGACGCAAATGCCGCATTGCTTTCTGCTACGGATATAGAATACCGTTTGGTGCGTGTGTGTTTGGGTGTGGTGGCTGGAAGTTCGCACATATGGGCTTGGGACGCGTGGGCCGAGATATTGATGCAGCTGCCGGAGGACGAGGAAGAGGTGGTTGACGGGGTGCTCTGGCCGGCAGACTCGGTGGGATGGCGAAGAGAAAGTGCTACTTATGCGATTTTGGAAGCGATGGATGCCCCGACCAGTTGGCAGGACCGGGCCACAGCGAGCGTGGGAGCGGTGGCGTTGCTCTCTGGTCGTTTCGATGACGATAGGTTATGGAAGAAGCTACTAGGGTTACTCAAAGATGTGGCGCAGCAGAGTGTGCATTTATCGTCTGCACTCTGCAGCAAGGGAGGGGAGGGGGAGGAGTGGGAGGGCTTACGGACGGCGCGAGTGGGGTTGTGTCGTGCCTTGGTCATGCTGGGGAATTCTCGTTTTTGTGCTCGTTCGTTCGAGGGCGAATCGAGAGCCTGGACGAGGGAGTGGGGCGTCTGTCTTGCTGCTCTCTTACGACTGTCGTTCGATGACGTCGTGGTAGCGGCAGACATAGTGAACAACGCACATAGCAGCGACAGCAACATGAACAGCACCAGCAGCTCCAGTAGCATCAGCAGCTCCAGTAGCATCAGCAGCAAAAGTATAAACAGCAGTATTGCAAACAGTAGCAGCATTAGCAGCAGCAAGCAACCACAGCACAAAAAGCAGGCCGATATCCTAGCTGCGAATTTGTGTGAAAGTTGCTTAAGTCCGGTCGGAAATCGACAAAATAAATTGGCCAAATCCATCACTGCCCTGTTCAAGGCATCGGATGCCGTGGGGCAAACCGAAGCGTTCTCCATCCTTCGCTCTAACGCTCGCACCGTGGTCGCTGCCGGTATCACGGGCGGTAGGAGTGATGCGGACCCGTGGGGCCTTGTCCTCCTCCTACAGATATGCTTGGTGCTGAGCGACCCGGCTTCAGCAGCAATTGCTTCCACAGAGCAGGTTATTTGGGTGCTGGAAGTGTTGGATACGTTGGCGGCATTGGTGATGGTAGGCCCTGCCTCGCCCCCATCCATCCTGCAAGATACCCTGTTGCAGGCGTCAGGGAATTTACAGGCGGTGTTGGAGGATGATGTGGAGGAGGGGTGGTTGAAGGAAGCTAGGGATTGGATAATGAAGGCCTTAGGCAGACAGAAGGAGCGTTCGGAACAACGGGCTAAGGAAAAGGCAGCGTTGGGCATTGGAAGTAGCAGTAATAATAGTAGCGGTGAGAACTCTGCTTTGGGCGCGAAAGAGGGGGAGCAGATCCAGAACGAGCAGCAGCAAGAAAAGCAGCAGCAGCTGCTGCAGCTCGAACGACAAGAAGAGAACCGCCTAGCATTCCTCATCAACCTGGCCTTCGCTATGTGCATCCAAACTCGACGACCTGCTCCCCATCAATACGTCGCCGAGCTAACCCGTTTTCTGCTACAAGAAGTCTTATGTCCTTACTTCCCGAAAGGGGGAGTGGCCCAAGCCCAAGTACACAGGTGCCTGCGCAGCCTCATTTCTCACCCTAATCTCTTGGCCTACCGGGCGGGGCGGATAAGGCACTGGGACGAGGCCCGTCGGCGAGTCATGGCTACCTATGTCCGAGTGGCTCTGGAAGCTTACCCAAGCAGCACCGCTTTCCAAGACCTGGCTTATTGTGTAGGGGCAGCCATTGGTGCCACCCCAACAGAGGGGGATCCTGACGGCCAAGCCCTCCTCCTGCATTGCCTCCACCTGATTCAAGACCGGGCTCTTGCTCTTCTTCGGCGAGAGATTCCGGGTGAAAAGGGCATGCGCGAGGATGGGATGGACCCTGGCCCTGCACAGCTTCGGCGACCAGAGACGCGGAATTTGGTCAAGCTTCTGTTTCAAGCCCTCCTTGTGTGCCCGCTTTCGGTGTTGGAGGCGGCATTGCAGAGTTTGGGCAAGAATTTCTTATTGCAAGGCTTTGAAGGTCGACCAGAAAGCTACGTGGCTGTGCTGCGATTACTCAAGGGTGTCGTGTTTGGGGAGGTCGAGACCATGCGACAAAGTGTGCTGGCTAAATGGTACCTCACACTCTTGCGGGATGAGGAAGACCTCCAGCACGAAGAGCGCAGCGCTGGAGTCAAACATCGGGCAACAACAGCAATGAGCATCACAAGTCGATTATGACATGGAAGGGGGAGGAGAACTGGCATGCAGAAGCACTGACACAAAGGCTCGAAACAAAGTATACCAAAGTGAAATGTAAATTTTGAAACGAACAACTTAAAAACATGTACAGAGAGGCACGCCCTTGAGGATGATGTTAATTGTTTTCGGGCACGGTAAGATGATTTACTCGATACTCGATCTGTTGCCTTCTACAAGTCTGAGGGGGAACACGGATAGTCAGCAACTCCTGAGCCGGAATATCCAGTGCCACATACCATCCATCAACTTCCCACAGCTTTAATGAGTGCATGCAAAGTAATTCTCTTCTCACTACATTTGGGTCAGACCACATCCAGCGGTTGGAGGTAACTGCCGGGTCGAAGCGGCACAACAGCTTTGAATTTGAAAACGGTCTCTCTGGTGTAGAGGTGGCTGGCTAGCCCCACCGTGGTTCTATCACCGTGGATCACTCTTCCTGCCACGGGAAGTCCTGTTGCTATTCCATGCTCTCGTTGAACTGTGCTTGTCATGATCTGTTGATGTGCTCGTGAGACGGTATGGTCTTGGCCGCTTGCATTCCGCAATATGTCGAGCCGTTTCACATAACGACAGCCTTTTCTCTGGCTTCCACGCCTCCCCGATCTTTGTTCCATGCTCATGTGGGAGCCCGTACACTTCTATCAAAGCTTTGTGCACACGCGTGTCCTGCCTCACAATTCTCCCAGCAACTCACACTACATATCCACCCATTCTCATAATCACACACAGTTGAAGGAAGTGCGAGTCCCTGGGTCAAGTAGTCCTGGCCGTCTTGTCTTTTGCCCTCGAACCTCGAGTTCACCCATCTAGGGAGCCGATGGCTCTGCCCACAACCACTATCTACGTATCTACGGTACCCTTACGCTTTCCACCCACCTCCATCCATCCACACACACACACACAGCGGGCCTCTTCTTGGCCTTGCTCTGGAGGAGGACCGAGGAGGAGGGGACGCACACTTGTGTAAACAGCCGCCAGGAGCATTACGACTAGAAATAGGAGTACACAACATGGCAGGCAAGCACTCGACATCGGCAGCGGGTGAGCTCGAAGAGCTGATGCAGGACACAGTCAAGTTTATCGGTGGCGTGGCAGACAAGCTTTGGACTGCGGGGACCTCGGCCAAGGACATGCTGTTGGATGGGGAGAAGAAAGGAGATGGCAACAAGAGCAAAGAAAAGAGTAGTTCGGGCTGGTACGGTGGCAATGGTGACATGGAGACCAAGTCCTTTGAAGATCTGGACATGCTGGTAAGGACCAAGGCCTGATGATTTGTGCAACTGGCATGGCACGGGATTTGGGCTCCCCATGCTCGACAACCACGACCATTCCCACTCGACGATTTCATAAATACCCCTCTCTCCTTTTTTCTTCATCCCGCCTTTCTATCCTCTCCCCTGACCTTACAGGAAAGTGGCCATGCGCGTGAGTACATCACCGACGAGTGCCTGCTGCCCTGCCCGACCCTGAAGCGGTGGTCGACTTGCAACGTCGTCAAGGACGGCAAGACCACCTTCCGCATGTACCTGGATGAAACCCATACCCGATTTATGCTAAGCGCCAAGCGAGTGGGCGACTCATTTTACATTTCCCAGTATGAGTCCTTCCCCGATAGCGTGGATGACGTGCCCGACCTTTATTACTGCGCGGTGCTACGGACCTGCTCAGAGGGGCACTTCAAGCTTTTTCTGAATGGCTGTGAGGCCTGCGATAGGAAGGCAGACAAGTACACCTGTGGCGTCGGGGATCGGTGCGATGACCGCCAGCTCTTGGCGGAGATCAATCATGTAAGTATTCATTTCTTTCTTGGAGGATGGAACTTTTTTTGAGGATGGAATGAAGTCGTAGGTCAGAAAAGTGAAACTTGTCAGCAGAGGCAAAAGTCAAAGAATCGTGTTTCTCATTCTTTCACTGAACCAGAAACAAGTGCCCCTTATTCCACTGTTGCATGTTGCGGAGCCCTCACTTTCGCGTCCTCAATTTCATCCTCACCTCTCTTTACCCTTCTCTCCTACCCGTCCCCATAGTCCGTGCGAAGAGTCAAGGAGGCCAACGCGGACATGCGCTGCCTCTCCGTCAAATTACCCAAGATTCACGAAGACAAGCAGTCCAGGGACGTTTGGTGGTAAGTTCCACACACATTCATATAAAATTACGGGCGTACGTGAGACATGCATATGTAATCTTCTCCTTGATTTTTGATTTTGTAAGAGGGGGAAGGATTGTGTATGAGAAGACGAAGATGTTAAAAAGGACCTGTCAACTATTTTTTTTCTTGCCCATTTATTTCTCCTGCCTCCTCAAACCCAATCCCAACCACATAGCCCCCGGATGGACCAAGCGCGCAGGCAGGTAGAAGACCTGGACAAGGCCGGGCATGTCCGCTTGATGAACAAGCTGCCCGAATGGAACGAAGCGCTGCAAAGTCTAGTCCTCCGATTCAATAAGGGCAGGGTCCTAGCGCCTTCGGCCAAGAACTTTTTGATGTGTATGATGGACGGGCAGGATAACCTGGAGGGGGTATTGCAGTTTGGAAAGACGCGCAAAAAGCGGTATGCCTTGGATTTCCGTCATCCTGTCAGTCCTCTGCAGGCTTTTGGGATATGTCTTTCGTTATTTAAGTGGAATGTCTAGGGTGGAGACTGTGTGTATGTGCGATGCAGATCGTACAGCCTCATCATAAAGGTCAAGGTGAAGAGTCTTCTTATGAATTTCTTGAGGGGCGGCGCGGCTGGTGGCTGGCTCGATACATCTAATATACAAAAATTGAACGTGGGAGGGGAGGGGGAGTGCAGGAAGTTATAGAATGAAACGAATTGATAATAAAAAGGACTCTCGCTAGGCATTTGCTTTTTTGCCCGTGCTTCCTTATTTGGTGCAGTGCATTGGTGGCCCAGGCGTGACGTACCATTCATGAACGGCCGCAATCCACAAATTGGTGGTGGTACTCCATCCAGACAGTTTCCGCGCCCCTTCGCAGTCCAAAACTAAACCACGCTAGCTCCACACACTCTAGCCCCGCGCCCCACGGTCTAGACGTTTTAGCCGATGTCTTGTCGTCCGCCTATGCGGACTGCTGCCGGCGAGACACGCAAAATCAAACCATGCCTTGGAAGAGTGTTACCCGCGTTTGGATGAAGCGGCTTCGTGGCAACCATGCAGCCACGCTGACCATAGACACACACGTACATCGTATACCTACACCCGCGAAAACTTACCGCCACCACCGCCCCGTTTTCTATCCTACTATTTACACAGGCTCTCCAGCCCACGTCGCCCTCCAGTGTTGCTCCTGAGCAGCCTACAAGAAGCATCAAGAATGCGTCTCGTTTAGTCTCGTCTAGGTGAGCCGTAGTGCACAAGACACCACACACGACTCCACACACCACCACCGCGTCCCCAGCACCAGTACCAACAGCGGCACCAACACTACCATTGACATTCGCCCTCTGCAGACCCGAGCGACCCAGCTTCCTTCAGATCGAGGAGACGAGAAATTATGCCTTGCACTTAAAGCTAGACCGCTAGTCTGTCTCCCCGATCCCAAGCCTGGAGGCAAGCATATATTCTACACGTACAGAGAGAGGAGAAACCAAGGAGGGTCAGAACTGTGGTCGACTGAGAGCGAAAGAAACGTCCCAGTAACGACAACGAAGGATAAAGACTGAGCGAGGATAAACTAGAGTGTATAGAAATCAGAACTAGAAGATTAAAAAAAAAAGGAGGAACAGAGAAGAACGACTACAAAGCTACGGACATGCTGATTACAAGGCCAATGTCGACAACTCCTCGCATGGGGAGGCAGCTGCAGCGGTACCAAGGCGATGTGCGGCTTATCAGTGGGTACGTTTACTTGGGAGACTTTTGGCGGGGAAAGTGATTGAGCGCGTAAGCCTTTCTACCACTGGGACTCACCACCACTTGGCCACGCGTAATAAACTCGCACACTTCTGCTCACGAGATATTTTTCACGATCACTTTACCTCTCCCTCTTTCTTCCCCTCCCACCATACTTCCTTGCACAGATGCATTCCCCTGACCCAAGATGGCAATGTCGTCTTAATCAGCTCAAGGAGTGGAAGCTGGATCCTCCCCAAGGGGGGGTGGGAAAAGGACGAGACAGCGCGGGAGGCAGCGGCCAGGGAGACGTATGAGGAGAGTGGCGTGCGTGGGTTTGTGGGCCTTGAGCCTTTAGCTGAGATTTCGTATCGAAGCAAGAGGGGTGAGGCCTGCCAACTATTGCTGTTCGTCATGGAGGTGACAGAGATACTGACGGAGTGGCCTGAATCCTTGGTGCGGCAGCGGAAGCTGTTCTCCTTGAGCGAGGCTATCAACGTGTGTGGAAAGGAGGAGCACCGGGGCGCGCTCCGTGAACTTAAGCTCCGAGGCTTGCATACCTTGCCGCATTACCAGCTGCACGGCGCAGGCAGCCATCTTGTCGACGACTTTGGGGCCACGATGAGTGCTGACGCCGCGATGCCAACGATGGCAACATGTGCCCGCAGCAGCAGCAGCAACAGCAGCAGCAGCAGCAGCA
>AFGO01000441.1:0-34794 GCA_004335405.1 Nannochloropsis granulata CCMP529
GTCGCGATGGAGGGAGAGGAGGAGGAGGAGGAGGAGCGGCGATGGCGGCCTGAGTCAATCATGCTGCGGCGGGCAGGAGGTGTGGACCCCGAGGACCCGGAGAAGAAGATCAAGCGGGCGCGGGCGCTGCTGAACAAGCTTTCCATGGAGAAGTTCGACAAACTGAGCGCTGAGTTCGTAAACGTGGGCTTTACCTCGGAGGCCCTGCTCTGGCGTGCCATTGACATTATCGTGGCCAAGGCGCAGGAGGAGGTTCACTTCTCATCCATGTACGCCGAACTCTGCCTGCGCCTGTCCCGTACGCCGCTGGAGGGCTTGGGCGAGACGGACAAGGGCAAGCTCTTTCGGAAGATCCTGCTGCACCGCTGCCAGGAGGAATTCTACGAGGATCTGCCCACGCGCATGGCCAAGGTGGACACGGAGCCCGAAACGGCGGGACTGGGACCGGAGGAACGCGCGGAGAAAAAGCGTATGTCAAAGTTTCGGTACCTGGGCCACATGCGCTTCATCGGCGAGCTGTTCCTGAAGGAGCTGTTAAAGGAAGAGCACGTGCATGACTGCATCAAAGAGCTGTTCGGCGAGGAGGACAACCCGGACGAGGAAAAGCTAGACTGCCTGATCAAGCTGCTCAGTACCACGGGCGAGAAACTGGAGCTGCTGGCCGAGGTGAACGCCGAGACGTCCAAGAAGCAGCGCCGACTGCTGAACAAGTACTTTGAGGAGATCAAGACCCTCTCGCAGGCGGTCGACCTGCTTAGCCAGCGCACCCGCTTCCTGCTTAAGAACCTGTATGAGCTGCGCCAGAATGGCTACGTTCCGCGCCTCGCCGTTGAGACCGCGAAAACGCTCTCCCAGGTACACGAGGAGGCGGCGCGCGAGGCGCTGGCGAAGGGGGGCTCGGCGTCGGGCTCCAAGGGTGGGGGGGGCAGGAAAGTGGCGAGCAGCGGCGGAGGGGGAAGCCGCGGAGGCGGAGGGGGGGGGGCGCAGGACGCGCGCAAAGAGCGTGCGCTGGGCGAGGCCAGTCGGCAGTCGTCTTCGGCGTCCTTGGCGTCCACGTTGGCTCCGGACGAGGACGGGTGGGAGACTGTGGGTTCCAAGAAGACCATCAGCAAGTCGACCAGTAAGCAAAGCCTGGGTCGGTCCACCTCCAACAACAGCTTGGGCGGCGGGAGTGGGGCCATGAAAAAGACGGGCAGCAACGCCAGTTTCGGGGCCTTCTCGGTGCTACAGGAGGAGAAACGGAAGAAGAAGGAGCACAAGGACAAGAAAGACAAGGAACACAGAAAGGAGAAGAAGGCGGCCAGCGCGGGAGCAGCCCCCCCGAAGCGGGAGGCCAATAAAGTGGACCTGCAGAAGGCCGAGGAAGAGGAGGGGGAGGAAGAGGAGCAAGAAGAACTGAGCCCATGCCCGTCCCCGACAGCTGGTGAGTCGTCTAGCATGGCTTCTTCCAAAGCCGTGCAGCCTTTTGGCGAGATGGAATTTAAGCGCAAGGGCAAGTCTATCTTGGCGGACTACCTAGAGACGCAGGATGAGGCGGACGCAGTCGAGTCTATGGGTAATATGAAGCTGGAGGACCCGGAGATAATAGGCAAGCTGGTAGGCATCTGGGTGGACGACATCCTGGCTCGCAGCGCGTGCAAGGAGGAGCACCGCATCCACCTCGCGGATTTGATGGTGCTTCTACACAAGGGCGACCTGTTGCCCACACCTGCAGCAGCTCAAGGCCTGAACAGCACCTTGGAATTCCTGGCGGATATGAAGGTGGACATCCCCAAGGTGGAAGGCTGGATGGCCAAGATCATCTGCCGGCTGCTGGAGGGGGGCGTCCTCTCCCTTGCCTTCTTGCAGGCCCTGCCCCAGCAAATGATCCAGGACGGGGCGGCGGCGCCTTTCGCCCTCGCGGTGATGAAGGAAGTCAAGGCGTGCATGGGGGATGCGAAAGCCAAGGAGATGGTGGAGGTGGAAAAGCTAGATTTAGGTCTTTTGGTAGGGCCCGACGGGGACGCAGCGGAGGCGCAGCGTTTGCTCCATGCCTGGTCTTTCTAAGGAAAATGGGAGGATAGGCATGAGAATTAATAATAAAAAAAGGAGCGAGTGTGTGATGAAGGGGGCTGCGTGATCGCCGCTTCTGTAGTCATTTTGCATTTAAAATCAACACAAGACATCAGCCACTAGACAAAGGATGAAAGAGACATAATACAAAGGAAAGCGAGTAGTCAGAAGAGGTGTATCATCCCCGAAAACCACACGGGGGAGAGGTGACGGAAGCGTCACGCACACCAACTAAGTATTGTTTTTTGCGGATGCGGCGTGGTTGTCGAAGGATCAATGAGAAGAAATTAGAAAACGATAAGAAGTGAAGCAACGACTGTGAAACCGCAGCACCTGCGTGCCTTTTAGGGACTCGCTATGCCTCCATCGTTCTCCTATTTGCTTTGTTAGAGGCTTGGTACCACTCATCATATGCCCATTATCCGTCATGCACGACATCGATTCGCTTTCATGTTCCACACTTCTTGCCCTCTCTTTTACTGCCAGTGTCTCCCACTTCTTGTTTCGACCTTGTCGTTCGCACACCACACAGTCTCCAGTCAGCCTTCCTTAGATACACCAGTCATCATCCTCGTCCTGTGCGCCGTTGCCCTTACCCCCCCCGTTGGTCAGGGTGGCCTCCACCAGGGCTTGACTGCGGTAGGCCTCCGCGATCTGCTCCGCACTCGTCGCGTCCTCTGGGGCCTTGTCGGCCCTGTCGCGGATGAAACGCGGAAAGCGGAGGGCGATCCCCTTGCCCTTCTCCACCTTGTCCAGCGCACCCTTGTGCGCGGGCGATACGCTCAGGTCCGCGGCCCGCACTTCCCAGACGGTCTTGGGCTCGAACCAGACGTCGCAGTCCAGGCTGGTGTTGTAGTAGCCGGGCTTGCCCCCGGGCAGGATGAGGGCGTCCAGCTGGGGCTTAACGGCGGCCAGAAACTCCTCCGAAAAGCCGGTGCCGATCTTGCAGACCGACTGGTACTCCTCCGTCTCCGAGTCGTAGCAGGCCAGCAGAAAGGCCCCATACCAGCCCACGCGCTTGCCTTGCCCGTGGTTGCCGCCCAGTACCACCAGGTCCAGAGAATCGGCCGGTCCCCTCCCACCGCCACCCGCCCCGCCAGAGAGGTAGTCCTTTTTGAGCTTGAGCCAGTTCAGGGAGCGCTTTGTGGGCTCGTAGGTGGCGTTTTGCTCTAGCGTCTTGATCATGAGCCCCTCGCAGTTGCCGGCCACGGCCTCGTCCAGGAAGGCCTCGATGGGCGATGTGTCCCCATTCTCGTGGTGGTCCAGCGAGATGGCAAAGTCAAATTTGCCGGGTACGGGGGCGAAGGCATCGCGGAGGAGGGCGCGGCGCCGCAGCAGGGGCTCCTGGAGGACGGGCCGGTCATTGAGGTAGAGGATGTCGAAGGCGTAAAGCACGACCTGCACCTTTACGTCTTCCACCTTTTCGTTCTTACGCTTGCGCGTACTCAAGATCTGGAAGGGTAGCAGCTTGCCCGAGTCAGGGTCGATGGCCACGGCCTCAGCGTCGATGACGAAGGAGGTGGTGCCGGCCCGTAAAGCCTGGGGAAGCACGGCCAGCAGGTCTGGATACTTCGTGGTCGTGTCCTCGGAGTTGCGGGAGAAGATCTTGAAGGAACCGTCTGGCAGGAGGTGGACCTGTGCGCGCTCCCCGTCGTACTTGTATTCCATGGTGAAGTGCAGACCCTGCATGCGCCGCAGTACGTCCTGGAAAGAGTCCTGAGCCTTGGCCAGCATGGGCTTAACGGGCACGCCGGGCGCCAGCCGGCAGGCCTGCAGGACATGGGGTAGCGGTGCCGAGAGCAGGGCAGCCACCAGCCGGTCGTAGTTAGGACATTCACTGTAGGCCTGTTTTACCACCGCCTCGGCCGCCTCCCACTTCTCAGCCCGGCCCGCCCTGGGATTGCACAGCACTGCCACCCCGTGCGCCAGCGCTGTCTCCTCTGCGATCGCGCCCATCTCTTCCAGCTCGGCAGCTTCCAGCACGGGAGGAGTCTGCACAAAGGCCTGCGAGAGTGCCGTGAGCACGGTGGGCTCGGCCAGGCGGCAGCGGAGCTTGGTCTGCAGGCCACGCACCAGGAACTTGACCTCAGCGCCGTCCTTGGCGCAGCGCATGAGGAGCTTGCGGATGATGTCGATCTTCTGCGTCATGGACTTGCCGCCCGCGCATGCCGCCACGTCTCGAAAACCCTGCAGTACCTGCTGGCTACTCAGTGGATTGGGCTTGGCGCCGAAGTTCAGCGTGCGCTGGCTACCTTTGGCCTTCTGCGCGGCCGTGCCTAAGTCCCCGTCCGCGCCCTCCCCCTTCTGGTTCAGCGAGGCTGCGGAGCAGCCCAGGCCCTTGACCAGCGCGTCCACGATATTCTTGTCCCCGATACCGAGCTCCATGGCCTCGTATGCCGGCCCGATCTTGCCACACAACAGGTACAGGAGCACGGGTAAGTCGGTGGGGCAGCACTCGATGGTCTTCGCGAGCAGCTCCCGTACTATGTCGGTGATCTCCAGCCGCCCCGTCACGGCCTCTATCGCTTCCAGCACGTTTGTTAGCGTCTGATAGGGCAAGCTGGTGTAGCCGGGTGTCAGCTCTCGAATTTCCTCGATGATCCTGCGGGTGGTGGCCGCAGCCGCCTTCGCCTTGCTGGCGCTTTTCGTCGGCTTCTTGGCCTTGGCCATGGGCCGGCTGCCCATCAGCACCGGCGACAAAGTGTTGCTGGGCGACTTTCCTTCCTCCTCTTCCTCTTCCTCCTCTTCCTCTTCCTCTTCCTCTTTCCTCTCCTCCCCCTCCTCCTCCTCCTCCTCCTTGGCACCCTTTTCTTGCCCCTGTTCCTCTTCGGTCTCTTCGTCCATCTCCTCCGCCTTGCCCTCATCCTCTTCCCCGTCGCATCCCCGCTTCTTTCTTCCTCCCTCCTTCGCGAACACAGGCATGGTCTTGTGTTTCTTCATCTTCTCAGCGACCAGCGCGGCGGTCGCTTTGGTGATGGGGTTGGTGGCAGACAGAACATCATCGTCGGATTCGTCGTCGTCGTCCTTGACCACCCGGCGAAGGCGCTTGCGAGCTTTGGTGTTGCTGTTATAATCGGTGCTGTCACTGGGTTCTTCAATAGTCGCCTCGACGCCAGCAGCAACCTTCGCAGTCATACTTGCATCAGCCTCATTCACAGGCACAGACATAAGCACAGCCGCTGCCGCCACATTCTTGTCCTCAGCCCTCTTGCTCCGCCGCTTGCTCTTTGCTATGATCGCTGCTGTCACTCCCGTTAGCACGGGCTCGGCCACGATCGCGTCCTCTTCTTCCTTATCCGCGGCGTTGCAGCTCGAAAAAGCCCTAGGGACCTCCGACTCCACCTCTTTCACCTTCTTCTCCTTGTCTTTTGGGCTGGTGGTGGCTTCTTTCGTATCTGTCTTGGCAGAGACAGAAGGCTTTATTTTATCTCCACCGCCCTTCTTGAAAAAATTCCTGGTGTGGTTTCATGTGCCAACGAGGGGACAGCAGGGTATGGGAAGAGATTTGGATCAGGTCGGACACTCATTCCAGAGATCAAAAGATGGATAGACACGGTGAAATATGAATATGAAGGAGGCAGGTACATGAAGTGTAAGAAAGTTTGAGCGTTTGAGCCCTGCACGCTATCCTTGGCATCGTACGCAAAAGACGGCGGAGATGAAAGCATAATGCATAACCACCTCTCTCAAAGTTATAAATACCCATCCTCTACGACGAGAACCAATGCGCAGAAATGCACGAGGGGCCGGAACATTCGGCATTGCTGCAAGCCTGCTGCAGCCATGCAGGCTTGCTCGTACGTCGCCAGTCTCACCAAAGCACGCAAATCGTAAAATAAGTGTACATGCAAACAGCGCGATATGACGTGCCACCACAACCAGACACACACGCACAATTACTTACATGATGGAACCCTGCTTCGCCGAAGCAGAAGCTGCCGCGCTGCTGCTCATATTCTCAGCTGTCGTTTTCTGTGGTGGGGATAAGGGTGCGCCATTGTGTAGGGAGCGAGTGGGGTGAGAGATTTATTTAAAGCATAAGAGAAGCATAAGCGAAGGGAAGCGAAGGGAAGGACCCTTGCGCGCGAGAAGAGTGTGTGCCCAGCTCAAGCTATCGCTCGAGTGATGCATGATGATGGCGCTGGCTTCAACGGCTGACGGACTGGCCCATGGTATCAAACACATGACGCTCTTATGGTGCGCTTCTCCTTTGTCCCCAACCCTCGACGCCTCTCATGCTCCTACCTTTCACAACCTAAATACAGGCAGCATAGTGAGAGAGACAGAGGAGCGCCTGAACTGCAGGCGCAGGGCGGGAGAAACCTGGGGAGAAAACCTGTATAAGGGGAGACCCCTCCTCCATACGACACACACGACAGGAAAGCAGACGAAGCCAGGAAATAAGGAGCAACCAAGTCACCGACCAAGAGCTGGGAATGACAACGAGACGGCGGTCTTCCGTGTCCTTCCAGCTGCACGAAAGCCAATTCCCCTTGCAGCTGCCTCAGACCGCAACAACCCATGGACCCGAGATAGGGATCGCGGCTTCACGCATCCGCTGGGTGCTCCCGCTGCCTTTGCTTGCCTTCGGATTGGGCATGGCGGCCATGGTAAGTCAAAAAACAAGGCAGATTGGACCGCGTACTGATGGGATTCTCCACCTGGACACGACACAGTGCACAGCTTACACCCATTCATTTCATTCTTTCACTACGTGCACAGGGAGGGTGGTTATGGGCGGCGCCTGCATTTGTGTACGCCGGGCTTGAGCTCTACAAGGGCAGTAAGGCTAGTAAAGGTAAGCGCCAAGAAGGGAGAAAGAGTGGAGAGAGAAGCATCGTGAAAGGGGATAGCAAGATCGAGGGGTTTCTGGTGAATATTTTCCCCAGGCAGCAAGAAAAACGGTGCCAGGCGAGAGATCGCGCTGCATTTATCGACCGGTATAAATGAGACCTTGGATCATCAAGTCTTCTAGAAATTAAGGACAAGACCAAATCCGACCCATCAAATCCGCCCCTCCCCCCCACATACCCTCCTTGCTAGGTCACGCCCGTCGTTTGAGTGCATCGGGCCGGGCACGGCGGGCGTCGTCGGGGAACGTCGCAGACCTATTGGAGCGAGTCCGAGGACGAACCTTGTCCTCTAAGCTTTGCTGTATCTGTCTGGACTCTATTCCTGACGACGAGCCATGCTCTAATCTTTTCGACTGTAAGTACAAAAGGGCGAAAAAATCGCTTCGCTCGTGTCGTCTTGTGTTCATTCATCGTGTCGTTTCAATCGCATCCCGCCCTCCTCGTAGGCAAGCATGACGCTCAGACGCACAAAGCCTGCATTGACAAGTGGCTGGAAAAACACGAGACTTGCCCCCTCTGCCGACGCGACGCGAAGGACCCCGTGATGGGAGAGATGAAGAAGTATCCTCTCGACGTGGCGGCCCAGATTCGGGGCTGCCGCTTCATCGTGTTCAAGGGCTGGCAAAACGAGGAGTACCTCCGACACTTCCACGAGGTCAGGGCCGCCGAGCTAATCGCCGCAGCGCTTGACACTCACGCCGCAAATTCAAAGGTGGTCGCGGCATGTTGCGCTGCAATTTTCGTGATCGCCTTCTCCAGCAAGGAGACCCAGGAGCTCCTGTCATCCTTGGGAGTGTGCGAGAGGGTGGTCCAGACCATGAGCACGCACGGAGAGGACCTTGAAGTCCAGGCCCGTGGCTGCGGCGCCATCTACGCCTTGTCGCTTTCGAACAAACAGACGCAGCTCCAGCTCTGTGAAGCGAAGGCACCGGCCGCGTGTCTTAAAGCAATGCACCGGTATATGGACGACCCCTCAGCGGCTTTATCTGCCGCCGACGCCTTCATGTCCCTGTCCTGCGACAACAAGCTTGGCCAGGACTTGCTGGGTAGCGGAGAGGGGGTTGGGACTGAACTAGGCGGTAAGGGTGCGTGCGAACTGCTGGCGGACCTAGTGGGTCGGTACGAGAACGACCGCGACGTCATGTACGCTGGCTTGGATGCCGCCATGAAACTTGCGATTGACAATCCAGAAAATAGACTGCGATTCGGTGCAGCGGGGATGTGTCGTAAAGTCATGGATGCTTTCGGACAGTACCAGGACGATGAGATATTCTTGTTGGTACGTACAGGGGAGGTGGTGAAATGAGGGAATGTCAAGTGTATTGTGAATCATTTCAGGTAGCGAACAGGGAATCGGCACCTCTTATTTTCTTTCATCCGCTTCTTCCATCTATCTACATGCCTTATTTCAGAAAATTTCCATTTATCAAATTTTGCTTTTTCTCACATTTGCTCTTTCTTTTCCACCACGCTATTCCCGCCTCCCCCATCAGGTGGCCCTCACGGCCGTTTACACTATGGCCGAAAACCAAAAAGAAAACCAAGCCCGTCTGCTGGAAGGAAACGGGGCCCAGACACTAATGACAACGCTCCGTAGACACGAAGGATGTCGGGACGTGGTCTCGGTAGGACTGGATGTGCTTTTCGCACTGACGTATGATGCTGTGGACGGTCCCAACACGGTCAGCACCTCGGTGTTATGGGAGGCGGGCGCCTGTCAGTTCGTTTTGAACATGCTGCAAGCCTTTCCCCTCTGCCCTGAGATTTACGGGCCGGGGCTGAAGGCAACAGCCTGCCTCTTGACTTTGGTTGAGGCACAGATGTTCATCACGGGGCCCGAATGGTGCGAAGTGCTGTGCTGTAGCATGCGGCAGAGTATTGAGGTGCAAGATATGCCAGTCATTGAAATATGTTGTCGCGTCCTAGGCAGCCTTGCCTTGCACTCAGAGGTCAATCAAGCCTCATTAAGAGAAGCCGGCGCGTGTCTGATGGTGTGTGAATGCTTAAGAAAAGGGATCTGCATTTGGCAAGCCCTTCAGGCAATCGCCGACCTTGCCTACGACTGTCCTGACAACCGCCGAGAACTGGGTCGGTACGACGCGGTGGCACTGGCAGTCAAATTTATCGAGAATGACTTCATGGATTTGGTCGCTTTTGACATTGCCCTTATGGCGCTGACGAATCTGGTCCAGGACGACGCTCACAACGCTTCCCGCTTGCAAACGGAAAAGGTTCTGTTTAAGGAGGGAGGCAAAGAATGCAAGCTTTCTCTATATGCCTTGCTGAGCCACCGTCTGGGGACCGTTAGCCTGATTTATGGAGAACGCGCCTGCATCATCATGATGGCCCTTTCCATGTTTTGTGCCAACGATCCCATGGCCCAGTCAGAAATAGGAGACGCAAATGGCTGCTGGTCCGTGGTGGAGAGGATTAAGTCTAGCGCAGGTGGAACTCCGGATGAAGCGCACCCACAGAAGTATCCCAGTCTTGATGCAGCAGTCGTGCGTCAAGCACTCCAATTGATTTCAGATTTGGCGACACAGCACTCTGCCAATCAGGATCGACTGCGAGAGGCAGGTGGCATCGAGTTGTTATGGCTGTTGCTTCCTGAATTCGCACGCGACCCTCTCGACGCAGCGCGCTGGTTGCTTACTGCCTCCATGCTTGCCGAAAAGAATTCCGTCAATCAACAGCGCTTGGTGGACCTTGGGGTGCCAAAAAAAGCAATGGAACTGTATTTTCAGTTTCCTGAAGATGAAGAAGTCTTAGATTCGACATTGAGCTGTCTTACCGCGCTTGCTGCCAACAGTCGAAGTCATCAAGATCACATCGGGTCCCTCGGCGCCTGCGAGATGGTTTGTCAGGTGACAATGCGAGCAGTAGAGAATCCACACCTTCTGACGCGCTGCTGTGCGTTCGTTTTGGCACTCTCCGAGTTGCAAAAGTTTGATGCCTACGGTCAACCGCTGCATATCTGGAGGTAAGTATCACTCTTACGTCAAGGCGAAGGGAGTATTTGTGGATTTCTCTTATGATGAAAAGGGCAAGTGTTGCGTCACATGAAGGGTATACTTCTTGATCAAATCTGGCTTATTATTATAAAACACACAACAGGGACAATACATATTCTAACAAGAACCGGTTACGGGAGAGCGGTGCAATCGCAAGCTTTGGCAAGGCCCTCACGTCGAACATCTCGCAAGATGCGGATCCTGTCATACTTGGCAGTCTTGTCCTCAGCCTTGCTCTGATTGCCGAGGATGATGTGCATACTTTCGCGCAACTGCGAAGTGAAGGCATCTTCCAATTGGTTGTGGATTTGACTCGTCAGTATCCGAACCAGGACACAGTGTTGATGGCCAGCAGCGGGCTCTTCGCCACCTGCTCCGTGGTATTCAACGACGATTGGACAGACTGGAGCCGGTTCGAGACGCCCGTTGAGGAAAACCAAGACATTTTCATCGCTGGCGGTGCCATCCTCTACATCCTCAATGCCATGAAAGGCGCACAGCTCGTTAAAAGTACCATGGTTATGAGTTTCATCTCCTTGAGTGCTTTGACGTGGCAAAACGCAAAGGGTATTCAATTACTCGTAGACGAGGTCGACTTCATCGACGAAGTGTTAGGCAACGCTTCCTGTAAGGGATCCGACAGCTTGTTCTATGGCTTGTTGCTGCTCGGCTCGATGATAAGCTTCGCTGACCCAGATGTGAAAGTGCTGGCTCGCTGTTGCCCCGTCATCTACCGCTGGGAGAAGATTGCTCGGGATGCGTACCCCGACAACACCTCTTTGATCAGGTTACGGGGCGTTCTTATGGCTCACATACAGAAGGCGGCAGCGGCGCACCCGTTTGGTTTTGATGCTGCATGAGAGGGCTGTGACTCCGCGTCTAGGACGACTTGTATATGTACGCTGCATCGGGCGAGTCGAGTGAAAGAGAACATTTTCGTAAAAATAAAAAATTGTGGACAAACATTTCCCTTTATTTTTTTTGGTTCTTGGTTTCTTTCTGACTGGGGGATGTACAAATTAACAAGCATACATGAATGTGGCGACGTCTGCGCATTTACACTCACATGCTTCTCTTCCTCCTTCGTCTTTCTTTTTTTGCTTTGTTTACGATGTTCACCTTGGCGCTCGATGACCTGGCTTGGGCGAGGCGGCTCTCTTGGCCCCACTCGCTTTTTTGGGCTTGACAACACCCCCATTCGTGGCCTTTCCCCCCGCGGCCTCGTTTGTCCCTGTCTGTGCTGCATGACGACGAATGGCGCTGGCCGGCGTATCCTTGCCACCCCGTACGGTCGTCATCAGCGTCTCCACCGCCCCTGTTCCTGTCATGCACTCATCCAGCTCACCCCCGTTTAGCACCGTGCTGGGAGGGATCCCTGACCCTGGCGCGGGAGAGGGTGTCCTCTCAGCAGCCCGTTGTCGGACAGCAGCAGTGGCGGCCCGGACGAGGGTGAAGGTGCCGAGGCCTACAACCACCACAGCCAGAAGCTTTCTGCTAAAAAAAAGGCCGCTTTGCTTGCCAAAGGGCCAGCCCAAGCCCCAAAGGCCCCGCCGCCTCCGCCCTCCGTCCGGCAAGGTGACACTGAGAGGCCGGGTGTCAGGGGAAGCGTCCGCAGGCAAGGGCGCGAACGTGATGGGCTCGAGGCGCCCAAAAAAGGCGCGGAGGTTGAGGCCGGGCCCTGGATGACAACGCTTGTCGATGGCTTCCACCAGGTGGCTGCGAATTCCGCCATCCACCAGCGCCCGGCGAGGAGGGTCTTCTTCAAACAAGAACAGGAAGGTGGGGATCAAGCTGCCCTCCGCCTTCGATGAAGAACCGGAATCCATCGCAAGCATGAAATTGTTCAGGTGCATGAGATTGCCGCAGTCCAGCTTCTCCATATGCTTAACAACCACCACCAACTCCCCGTCCACGCCCACCGCCTGGGACGCCTGGACCAAGGCATCACGCACACCGCCTGTCGATGTCACCCAGTCCCCTGGCTTTGCGAGCTGAGCGGCGTTCCATTGCATGCACCCCCGACCGTCTGTCAGCACTTCCAGGACCACTCTCGCCGCAGTCCGGGCCTGCGCCCCGATGAGAGCTAGCTTGGTTACTCTGTCTCCAGAGTTTAACCCGTCACTCAGCGCATTGGCCAGCTGTTGGATGGCCCGAGCTTGGCTCACAATCACCAGGCTCTCGGCTTTGTATTCATTGGTATGTAGAGGCATGACGGTATGGTGTTGGGAGAGGCGTGGAGTTGGAAAGAGAGCATGTTGTAGGTGTGGGCACGACCAGGCAGAGATGAGAGGTATAAAATGGGAAAATGGAAAAGGGGGGGTAATCTACCACACACTTACTCAAGCGGCCCTTCATCGTCGCTTCATCCCGAGAGGCCGGCACAACCTGCAGCAACACCATCAGCAGGACACAGCCCAGGAGCTGGCGCGGCACGCTCCAAAAATGGCGGTGGGCGGCCATCATGACGACACGTCCGGGTGGAGACGTGCTTGGAGTGGGCGACGACGGGGACAAAGGCACAACACAGCCTTTCGAAAGCCTTTCTGTGCAATTGTGGGAAGGAGACAAGGCGTAAATGACATGTGATGTTCGTTGTGGTTGCTGGCTGCCCCAACCTGCCTCGAGCGCCAAGGTCCCGGGCCCAAGGACTCCTCTGAGGGACTATGATGCATGCTTCTTGGGGATTTGGGCGAGCCCTTCCGTGGAAACGCAAGGTCACCGCCCGGCCGCACTGACTCAAAATGCATAATAACGTCCTTTATTCCCCTAGTCACACCAGGCAGGACAGGAGGATCTCATTAAGGGCTCATCGGCTGTGCTGGGAAGCTGCAGCCACCAGCAAGCGCGTAACTAGCCAAGCTTACTCAAGGTCTTGCTTCGCTCATTCATGGAGCCTCCACTCACTACCTCTCTGTCTACGCGTCGCAAGACCATTGTCCCTCTTCCTCCTGGGCTGGCTCTGCTCTTCATCGTTTGTGGCTGTTGCGTGCCCCTTAGCCAGGCCTTCCTTCCCTCACATTCCAGCCAGGCGGGCAGCCGGACTCCATCCTTGCTTGGTCTTAGCCAACCCTCCCCATCACGCTCGTCGTCACTACAACTGGGGAGGAAGCTAGGTGTGCCCCTGTACAGCATGTTGGACAAGGAGGGCAACAAACGCCGTCGACCAGGCCGCCAAGGCAATGGAAATGAGAGGGACGATGAAGAGGAAGAGGAAGAGGAGTATCGAGCCATGAGACCAGCGGCCCTGGACCGGGTACGCCCTCCACCCCCGCCCCGGATCCGCCCAGGTAATTAATTGCAAGATTATATTTTGGTGGGAGCGGATGCGCAGGTGCGGCTTGTGAGGATTAGTGACACGACACGAGGGGGCCCGAATTCATGTGCCCAGCATCTCACTGCCACTACAAAAAAAAACACACGCACGACAGAGGTGGGCAAGAACCGGCTACCATTTGGGGTCTCATGGATCCCCCAGGGCCTAAGCGCTGCCCTGCTTATGGGCACATTTGTCTTAGGCGTGGGTACGGGTGTGACAGTGGACTCGGCCATCAACACGAACCCCAAGGATCTGGCATCTCGCGATGCCATAGACAAGAACGCCCCTAACCCCAAATTCTGCCAGGTGGGTTGTGCCTTGGTCGTCAATATCTTGTAGCATCCTCTCGCCCGTCTTGTTCTCTTGTCGCCCTATTTACCCACTCGGATCATACCCTCCTTACCCCCTTTACGCAGCGCTACGGTGCCAGCACATTGGTGCTGGACAACCGCATCTTCGTCTCCTTCAACCCTTTCGACGTATACGTAACACAGGCTGACGTCAAGCCCGGCTGCGTCTTGCGTGCCGCAAATGTAGTACAGGCTCTGCAAGGCCGGGGACTCCTCACCGACGAAGAGGTCAGGGCTTAGAGAGAAAGAAGAGAAAGGAGGGGGCGAAGTGGGAGAAGAGGGAAGTTGGAGGGGGAGCGCGACTGACTACGTTCGACAAAGTGGTAAATCTCACCTACTTTTTCTCCTCCTTTTCGCGTTACAGGTGAATGTGTGTAAGAACGGCAACAACACCTGGGCTTACGTTGGTGACATCAATGACAAGCCCCAGCTCTCCTGCGTGTACCAATCCGACGACGCACAGAACGAATTTTTGGAGAAGAACCCCAAGCTGGGCGTAGGAGAAGACGTATACGACAAATAGACAATAAAAGAGGGAAAAAAAGGAAATCCCTGCTGTAAATACTGGTGGAGAAAGACTCATGAGAAGAAGCGTGCTTAATTCCCGAGGATAAAAAGTTTGTAGACGCAATGACGTCGTAGTGATGTTGTGATAAGCCATTTGGACACCAAGTGCTCTTCTATTTTATTTTGGGTGCTTCAGAAATGCGCTTGCTATTGCTTCCTACATTTGTTTTGTCTCAACCCCATTTCCTCTATCCTACTTATTCACGCTAAATGTCCGGCACGGTCAGCAACGGACTCGGTGGTTCATGCAGTAACATGACGCACCGGGGCGCCGGCACAAGCATCTCGAAGAAGTCTCTCTATCTCTGCGCGACATAGTATCCTCCGCCACACGTTGCCCACCACACAGGCATATCTCACAATGACCACCAACTCTACGTCGCCTTCATCCAGTAGATCTCCCCATGCACTTACATAGTTAAATTCTTTTTAAGTTATTCGCGTTTTCCTCCTGCTTGGCCTCGTCCCGGAATGTGAACGAGTCAACTTGAGAGAAATTTGCTTTCAGGTAGGGGAATACTCGACCAAGTGAAGGCAAAGGCACCATGGACGCCTGCTGATGCTTGCCTGTATGCTTTTGTTCAGCATGACCCTATACGTCTGTCAATTTCCAAATACACGAAGTTTTTCTTTCCGTTCGTCGCACTACTGCGTCTTTCTCTCTTCTTAAACTCATTCCCAGGGTCTTGTCAGGGAGTGCCTTTTCAACTTTCCTCCATTCCATTGAATGATTTTTGTCGGTCAGAGTCAGACAAAGAAGTGATTGTTGCATGATATGATCTAAATTGGATAGAAACTACACCCGTAATGTAACACAAAGAAATTCCCGCCTTCGTCTACTTACGCGCTCGTATACAGAGCCCTTTCCTTTCTCTAATTTTTCCTGTGACTCCGCTTCCACCTTTATTTATATGTATAGCTGTAGCCGTGTTCATGGCCTTGCTTCCTTTGCATTATGGCTACTTCGTTGCAGCATTTTACGAGTTCTTTTTCCCAAAGTATCACCATGTTATACATCACCCCTGCAGTACATTTGATGTTCTTCGGGCCTCCATAAACCTCTCGCCATAGACTGTCCCTGTGCCGGCAGAATCTTGTGACCTGCACTCTGTGTTGTCGTCTGCAGGATTTTATGCATTTTGGGCGTCTATAACCAGGGCGGAAAATTCATGGTCTCGCTTTGATTGTAAGCCTCAAGTAATTTGGATTTTTTGGACAGCCAAAGCCAGAAAATCGGATCGAAATACTACAACTTCTCCGTGGCCACACTGATACTTTATACTATCAAGCAAAAGCCATGGTCGTCATCTAGCTGCTGATTGATCGTAGGATTGACTAGTCAGGCGCAAGCGGCGTACTTTCGCTTTTAAACTTATTTACGATCATTCTCGTGCGTGAGTGCTATATACAAAGAAGTGATTTCCCTCCTAATCGCAAGAGCAATACATTCTCCCGCGACACGAAAACTTTTTTTTACTGCTTTAGCTTTCCTCAACTCCGATTTTTTATTTTATCCTTCTTCCATCTTGTCCTCAGTCCCATCAATCACCGGCCCAACGAAACCATATGTATCCTGACCCCAACATTCACCGACCCCAACATGCTCCTCAATCATGCTGTTTGACTCCATGAAATGAAGTCAGAAGCGAAAGCTGCAATTGTAAAAATGCTTCTTGTTGATTTCTGCGTAAATTATTGCGGGATAACGAATGGACTATGTGCCCTCACTCAGTCATGCGAGAATACTTTTCTTTCCAGTTATCACGGCTGGCGCGCACTTCTTCCTTTTCAAACAGTACCAATCTGATCTTGCTCTCCTCTCTCTTCAAATATACTATATACACACTCTTCCGCTCCCTCCCCGCACTATCGCTGCTGCCTCACAACTCTTCCTGATTCTCCTTCGTGACAGCCCGTGCGGCAATTTTCACCCCCTCGCTTCCATTTGTATACTTACCGGTCCTCGTTTCTGTGCCCTTCTCTGCCAGGGCGGGTGTGACAGGCCCCTTTTGGCAGATGTACACGTAGTGCACGCTGCTGGCATCTGTGGCATCGGCGGCATCAGAGGTTGTGGACGAGGAGGAAGATGAGGCAGTGGCAGACGGCTTGACTACACTGTGAACTGAGACCTGCCACTTGTATCTCTCCTCTTGAAGGTACTGAAGACGGTTGGATGGAATGCCGTAGGAAACTATGATGAAGACGCCATCGGGCTTGAGCACGCGTGAGACTTCCATGCACATGCTAGCTACATTGGTGATGGAGCCCTTCCCACAAAGGATCGAGTCCATAGTTCCCTTGTCCAGCACTACGTTGAAAGAGGCGTCCCCAAAGTCCAACGCGCACATGTTCATCTCCTGCCATGCCATGCTGGTCATGCTTCGGTGTCGCTCCTGCATCTGGTCCACCACCACGCGAGAGATATCAACGTTGGTAATATTCGTAATACCTTCTTGGTACATTTCCTCGCTCAGGCTTGAGTTTCCTGCACCGGCCACCAGGACAGCGTCGTTCTTTCTAATGTATAGCCCCAATAACTCCTTGAGTGCGCTGTACTTTTGGTACCAGTCAAACGGCTCTGGGTCACTGTGATGTGCGAGGGATTGGGGTGGGGTGGGAACGTGAAGGGGTTGGTTGGCATACTGCGGGGTGTTTGTGGGTCACCATGGAAAGGGTGAAGGGTTGAGGACGGACTCACGTGGTGTAGCGACAGTCCCAGTAACTGGCCCGTCCATAGTACTGCATAGCGTGACGTGTGAGTGGTGGAGCGGCGGCGCCTGTTAAAAGTGCAAAAGGACCGATGGGTGGCATGATGAGCAGATGAGAATATTTCGGGCACAACAGAATGAGAGCGTGAGGAGGTTAAGATTTCTGACGTGAAGAGTGGTTGGGTTGCCTGGGTCCCCAAGGATAGGATGAAGATGCCTGACCACCCAGTTTCCCGGCGTGCCGTTCTCCTTCGACTGTTGATCAGGCACAGAAAAAAAGAGGTAGCGTTGGTAGCGTTCACTTTCGCCAACAATCTCCCTAGATGCGCGAGAGCTGCGTAATCGAGACCCCACTCGCCTCCCCCCTACGCCGTACAGTACAGCGCTAAGGAGATGCAAGAGCAAGCAGAAAAGAAAATACTGATTACGAAAGCAGACCATTTATCGTTCTTGTCTATCTCGATTTTCCTTGTCTTCTCTTTGAGCAACAGTGTACATGCGTCCCACCCCCCACCCCCAACATGGCCTCCTTTCTATTTATTTATGTCTGTTCCGAATCAGACAAGATACCATATCGTAAAGCATAGACAGCCAGCAATAATGAGGCCGATGATGGCATTATCTCGCGTCTTTTTCCGCTGGATGGCGTCCACCACGCGACTGATCGAGGGCAAGTTGCTGGCAAGTCCTGCGAGACCCGTGTTGGCCCCGGACAACCCCTGGCGTTGCGCCCGCAAGCCATCCTTCGTCTCCATCGCCTGGCTCAAGATGCTACCGACACTGCGGAGAGAGCTGTGGATGGCGTTGCGCTCCCGCAGCAATTGGTCCATCTGAGGGTTGCCCCATTCTCCGCCTTTCTTGGTATCGCCCCGGCCGGCTCCACCCTTGAGGAGCTCGGCACTCTCGCGCTTCCGCTGAAGCGCTACCTGGGTCTTGTGGAACTCACTCGTATAGTAGTTGAAAATTTCCCTGTATCGCTGCAGCAAGGCCGAGCTCGAGGTACGCGTCCCATGCGCGAGCAATCGACCCATGGCATCGTTGCATTCCGAAAGCTGTGTTTGGAAGGAGGGGGGAAGCGGTGGACGATGGGACATGGTACAAACGCAGGTGCAAAAGAGGCTCCCAGTAAAATCGCAAACGCTTGGACCCTTTGTGTTCGTCTAAAAGTATCATAAATGCCTTCACATATCCCGGCAAACCAATCGGACTTACCGCCGCCAGGAGATTCTCAATCTCAATGGCCAGACATTGCTCCTCTGAGTTCTCCAGCAGTGGATTCTCTGCGCGAGTAGGTGAAGGAGGAGGTGAGCTGGTGACGAGAAGATCTGCGCCATGCACCAGGTGGACTAGGTTTCTTCATATTTCTATGCAAACCCTTGCCACCCCTCTCGACTCACCTTCATCATAAAGCAAGTCCGAATTCATGCGCTGCGCTAGAAAGGAGTGCGCCTGGCATTTTTCCTGCGATCATTGAAGGGGAGAGGATTAACACGAGTATGTTAGGGACAAAGTAGCGTGTCATTGTGTCAACGGGAAGGTAAGCGCGCTAGTCGCGTACGACCCATCTGAGCCGCTCTTTCTCTCTCAACCCACAACCGCACGGCCCACATCTAAAGGATAGTCAAAGTAGGCCTGAACGGCCACATCCATCTCCACCCACTTGTGGTGCGGGTATTCTTTTCGCATTTAACTCCTGCACTCTTGCCACGTACCTCGAGCTTGCTCTCGATGCCGCGCACTTTGCGCTTGAGCTCCTCCCAATCCCCCATTGGGTTTGGGAAAGTTGCCGCCGCGGCGGCCGTGGTGGAAAAGGTGGAAAAGAGCGTGTGAGGGCTAGAGCCGCCGTTGCTGATGCTGCTACTCCCGGTGGTGCCGCCACCAACGCCGCCCGCACTGCCGCTACCACGTGCCCGAATGGTGATGCTTAGGCTTCGACGGAAGAGTGGGGGAAAGTGTCTGATGGACGCGCGCGCCGACAACAACCCGCTTCTTACCCAAGCCTGCCTCTTCTCCCTCTCCTCCCGTGCCTGTGTGTTTTGCGTGTGGAGTAATTACGGGATTGTGAGCCCTTGTGGTTTCGAGTGTCATCCGACAGGGCGGGGGGCATGATGAATGCTGATGCTGATAACTGTCATCGCAAAAATCACTTTGCCACCATTACCATCATCATCGCTGAAAACCAACACTTATACAGACACTACAAAAACCACGGGTTTTCGGCTCAAGTTGTGGTTCAAGAAAAAATATTAGGTTTTATGAAGTGTGGTAGATTAAAATGGTGTTGTGTTGGCAATAGCTTGATGGCGCGCGTTCGCCATTTCGCGAGCGCCAAGCATCCCCCAAACTTTTGAAGAAGCAACATGTTTTTCCCTTTCCCTTTCCCTTTCCCTTTCTCCTTCTCTTCCTTTCGTCTTCATACGCCTGAAGCCCCTTAAAAAAAGCTTGCTCCCAATACCACTCCCTGGTCACGCCTAAGAGTGGCGGGTTGAAGCCTGCCAGTCCCAATCCCAATTGGGATCTTTCCAATCTCTCCAATCCCACTTTGCCATCCCCGCCTGCACATCAAACCACCACACAAACACGCACAGGCATCTCCTTGTTGCTTCATCACCAGTCTGTCAGTTGGGTGCTCTCATGCTCTCATGCTCTGGCGGCACGGACAAATACTGCCGCCGCCCTCTTGCTCTTTCCTTTTGGCCTTGACTTGGGTTTGCTGCTGCGTGACCGTCTTCGGCGCGGCCACTAGTCAAGGCACCACGTTTGCCTCACCTGCTTGTTTCATTGCCCGAGCACGGGGCCCTCCCGCCTCGTCGCTGCTCCGAACTATCCTTCTCACAGCGACGACAGCGATGGCATCCTCCACTTCCACCCTGAGCCCGCCTACCACGAGCACAAGCCTCAGTAGCAGCAGTACTGGCGTGGACATCGAGACCAGCAACGGGAAGCGCCTGCATTTTGTGTGGACAACGGAGGTGAATTCGACTCAGGACGCCATGAAGGCGTTGCTGGTGAGCAGCACCGGGGGGGCCATGTCGAGGGCCGGCGTGGACGTGCTGGCCTTGGGGGCGGGGACACAGACCAAGGGCAGGGGTACAAGTGGCCGCGCTTGGGTCGGGATGGTGGGCAACGCTTTTCTGACTTTGGCCCTTCCCAGAAGCGCCGTGTCGTTATTGCCGTATGCTATCACCTTGCTGCCTCTCCGCATAGGCACTCTGGTGGCACGCGAGATCATCCGTGTCTTGCCCACCCCGGAGGCCAGGGCCAGCGTCCACCTCAAATGGCCCAATGACGTGCTGCTCGGTGATGAGAAGGTGAGCGGCTTGCTCATAGAAATGGACAGCTCATCAGCCTACTACTTGGTGGGTATTGGCGTCAACGTGGTCCAGGCGCCGCTCGTGCCTAGCGCTGGCGCCGACCGCGGGCGCACCGCCACCTGCCTGGCCGACCACGGCCTGCCAGTCTCGGACGTGGATATTGCCAAGGAGTTGTCGCTTAGCATTGCCCGGGCCGTGACGGAGTGGATGGGCCAGGCGGCGACGGAAGACACGGCGGAGCTCGTGGTAGCTGAGTGGGAGGGATTGGCTACATGGGGCAAGGAGTACCGGCGGCGGGACGACGATGTGGTCGTTATTCCGCTGGGGCTGGAAACGGATGGCCGGCTGCGCGTTCGGGACCAGGCCACAGGCACCGTTCACTACTTGGTTGCTGAGTACTTGCATTGAATGATACTTGGGTGGACTGGCGGATGGGTAGAGAGAGAGGAGGATACCCACACCAACCCCGCAGAAAAAGGAAACGAAGACAACTGTAACATTGGAGACCTTTAAGAATTTGGCTGCATCCAAGCCGGTTGGTTCACTTTTTTCATGAGGTCAACCTAGGATCGCTCCTTTGATGCTCTTGTCTTCATTCCTACCATGCACTCATTCAGAAGGAAGTTCAGGTAAAAGATGAAGCCAAAAGATTAGGCAAATCGAAGTTCGCTCACAGCCATCATTCTAAGGGGAGATAGCACCCGTCTATACCAGCGACCAGCGTTTTAAGGAGTGGACTCTTCCTTTTCCAGACGCATTCTCACAGATTCACAGCTCCAGCACCACTGGGTGCCGACCTTGTACTTCCACGATGATAGGGGCGATGAGAAAGGCAAGACTTGGCAGTGTAAATGTAAGTGAGCAACTACAAGAAATAGGAAAGGCAGTGTATGAGATGCTGGAGACGAATCATGTGAAGATTCCCACTTATTCTAGATCGATGGTTATGCGAAAATAGACAATAGACAGGAAGACTTACTTGAATTAAACGGTTCAACATGAAAGCAGAAGCGGATATCTTGAGGGCTCTTCCCGGGTTGTTTTTGTTCGAGTATTTGGGAGCCAATTTTTTCCATGTGCACCAGCAGAGGCAAGTCATTGGCCTTCAAGGTGCTAGCACTGCGATGGTGAGCCCGAGGTACGACCAGCCAGTGCTCCGAGGCGCATGGCTCCAGGGGGGCAAAGACTACTACCTATCCAAGGAAATGAAGACGGGCGGTGGAGCTGGAGGTGAAAATGAGGATGGCTCATGGTCGATACCATCTACACACACAAACCGCACCTTGTCGTCCTCGAAAGCCACAGCTGTCTGTCTAATGCCTGGTTTATTGGCCGCAATGTCACAGAAAAGGCATTGTCTCACCGTCACGCCATCAGCTTCGTATTCCACCCCTTTGCTTAGCAGCCCGCCCATGACGGTGCGGCTACTGACTAGCTGGCGTCGGCGATGGTGTAAGCTTAGCAAGGCGGGCGAAGTCGGGGCATGCGATGTGAAGGAGCTCCGGAAATAGTGCAGATAGAAGAGCGTGGGAGTGTCGGTGACTGAGGACGCAGAGAGTGTGCCCTGTGCGTGGGAGGGAGGTAGCGATGATGAGACGACTGTTCAAGACCACGTTAGAGAAACATATGAACGCGTCCTCCACCTAAGTCTTTAAAAAAAATGTCAAAGTTTACGGGCAACAATATGTGTACTTTCTCTCTCACTGGGCAATAATGTGTGTCTTCTTCCTTTCCATCGTCCTATTTCGCGTTCTTCTTCCTAACTGCGCGTCTGACTCGCTCCTTTCCTGACGTACACCATCACACTTGCTAATCCATTCTCTCGTTTCATGTAGAAACCTTTGCTATTTCTTCTCATGCGAGATATTTCCTATGTACATGTACAATTTGTGTGTTCTGTGTATGAATGGGTGCTATTTATTCACAGCACGTTAGCAAAAGACCAAGACGCCAAGAGTAAAAATGCCCAGCATGAGCAGAAGTTTGGAAAGGAAAGCTTGCTGGGCTTCGTCAGCTGTCGCGTTAACCCCACTTCCGCCCGCCGCTCCCCCCGTTGCAGCTGCTGTTGTCCCGGAAGCAGAGGACGAGGAGGACGGCACGAAAGTCTGAAATTGAAGGCCGAACAAGGAGGGGAAGAAGCCGAAGCCGGCCGAAAGCGATACCATGCCCCCGCCAGCAGCGGGACCCCCCATGCCCCCCACTCCTCCCGTATAGTGATTCGTCGTCCCGAAGGCGTTGAACGGAAGGCCCCCCATGAAAGCCGGCGTGCCTCCAATAAACGTGCTAGCTTGTGGCCGTTGTGCGGTTGGGCGACCCGGCACGTCCGTCGCTTCCTGTCCTGCCTCCACACCGCATCTTGCCCGCCGCGTCTTCGTCCGAGGGTCCACTTGCTCGCTCCCTCGCCCATAAAGGGGAATTACGTTTTCCTTGGTGACTCCTGCCTTGCACACGGGGCACGTGTGGTTCGTGTTCAACCAGCGGTACAAGCAAGACCAGCAGTACAAATGCCCGCACAGCGTCACCACGGGATCCTCAACTTCCGACAGACAGACATTGCAATCAAAGCGCGAATCCCCCCCACTCGGTTGCGGGCTCGCGCTATGTTGGGTTGGGGTGGCGCTACGACTGCTCCCTCCTCCGCTGCCTGCCGCTGAAGATGCTGCTGAAGATGCTGTAGATGCTGCTGCTGCTGCTATTGCTGCTGCTGAAGTTTGTGCCTCCTCCATGCTATCTATTTACCTGTGCGTAGGGTTTGTGAGCGGGCATGAAGGCTAACAGAACATGCATCATCTTTAGGAGGGCCTTCATCCTCCCCGAGCGACTCCGCATCCCCCTATCCCATCTTGCCTACCACGACCAAAGGCACACACGCTTTGCATCTCTGTAAACCTTCCGTCAATGCGGCTGTCGTGGGTGCTGCTCTAGTGCCAAGACGGCCCCTGCGACGTGGGTGTTCCCGCCCTAAGAGGAAAAAGGGAAGGAAGAAACCCTGTGACAGATTGCATACTGCAATAGTACAGTCTTGACCAAGGTGGCTGGAGTATCCGCATTAACAAACAAGAAGCAAGCAAAAGAAAATACACACACAAACAATGCAGCATCGGCATCATCTCTCTCAGACCCTGGCTGCCTCTGCCAGCCTGCTTTAGTCGCTCGCTCCTCCTTTCCACACGCATAACATCTCCTCCATGCCCCGCCGCACACCACCATACCCACAACCCCTAAACAGCGCGATGCGGCCAACGCGCTTTATCCTTTGTGGGCCCTCGACGAGCAGAAGGAGACCCCGGCACTGGCTTTGTCCTCCTGCCGCAACGACCGCAGCAATAGATGTCTGCTCCTTGTCCTCTCGACCTCCCCGCACCTACGCCTCCCAGCCCTTTCCATCACCTCCCTCTGTGGTCGAGGCCGCGGCGGCCATCCAGCAGGGCGAGCAGACACCCACTCAGATCCTGCAGCAATGCCTGCAGCGCCAGCGAGAGACTGCAGGCCTCAATGCCTTTGTCACCACGATGGAAAGGGCAGCCCTGGCGCAGGCAGCAGCAGCGGCATCGCAGAGTATAGCAGGAGGGCGGCCGCTGCACGGGATTCCTATCGCGGTCAAGGACAATTTCTGTACGGCTGGTGTACGGACGACAGCCTCGTCTAGAATGCTGGCAGATTTTGTCCCTCCGTACTCGGCTACAGCCGTGGCACGTCTCGAGGCAGCTGGCGCGGTGGTGGTGGGCAAGACCAACATGGATGAGTTTGGCATGGGCTCAGCCACGCTCTTTTCCCACTTTGGTGAGACTGTCAGCCCCTGGTCGCCATCACCCTCATTACCGTCATCACCTTGGTCGTCATCACACAGCGGTGGTCTCCGACTCACAGCTGGGGGCAGCTCGGGAGGGAGTGCCGTGGCAGTAGCGACGGGTGCGTGCCTGGCGGCCTTGGGGTCGGACACGGGAGGCTCTATACGCCAACCCGCGGCCCTGTGCGGGCTTGTGGGGCTCAAGCCCAGCTACGGGCGCGTATCACGGCATGGACTCATTGCCTATGCCTCTTCCTTGGACTGCCCTGGCCTGCTGACGCGGACGGTGGCTGATGCAGCCTTAGTGCTGGACGCGGTTGCGGGACCTGACCCGCTGGGAGACTCTACCTGCTGGGACGGACCGCACCAGCCGTGCTTCACCGAGGCCTTGCAGACAGCTGGCCTGAACTTTTCTTTGCGCGGCCTGAAGGTGGGGCTGGCCGCAGAATTTGGGGTCCGGGAGCTGGAGGCCAGCACGGTAACAGTGTGGGAGGAAGGGGCGCGACTGCTGCGGGATGCAGGCGCCGAGGTGGTGCCTGTGTCCATTCCCTCCATCTCCCTGGCACTGCCGGCTTACTTTGTCATTGCCTGTGCCGAGGCATCCTCTAATCTGGCGCGCTACGACGGCATTCGGTACGGCCATCGCGCTTCGAGTGCTTGGGCGGGCAGCCGGATTGACGGCAGCAGCAGGGCGACCGAGAGCGAGAGAGAGGCGGAGGATCAAGGCATGCTGCATAATTTCATCACTGTCTCCCGCTCCGAGGGTTTCGGGCCCGAGGTCCAGCGCCGGATCCTCGCCGGCTGCCGCGTCCTATCGGCTCGCACCTACTCGGCCTACTATGAAAAGGCGCTGGCAGCCCGTGTCCGCATCCGTCAGGACATGGCCCAGGCCATGAGCCAAGTGGACGTCATCCTTACCCCCGTCACACCCTCGGGCCCCTTTCCCCTCACCACCCCAGCCGAGCCCGCGGCCCTCATGCTCAACGACATCATGACTGTCCCGGCCAGTCTAGCGGGGCTGCCGGCCGTCTCGGTGCCCGTGTCCGTAGTGCCTTCTTCCTTCGCGGCCGACGTACCCGTGCCGTTGGGTCTGCAGCTGATAGGACGCCCCTTCGGGGAGCGAGAGTTGCTGTACGTGGCACAGGCTTTGGAAGCCCGGTGCGATTTTGCAAAGCACATCCCCAATTATGTGCTCAAGGGCAGGCGCACGATATGAAATTAAAGAAAAAGCAAAAACAAAAAAGAAATTGCCATTCCAGACCTCGACTGGGTGTACCACCCACGTCTAATTCCTTTTTGCCTCCCTCGCTCTCCGGAAGCGTATCCTTTTTTTGGATGTAAGATGGCCTGTATTTGCTCCTTGCTTGTCGCCCCTGTGCAACGCTCACTTGCATAATCCAGTACACGGATAAAAGTAGAAGTGCCCTGTCAAACGACGGTCAAATAGATGGCGCTCTGATTACCAGTCAGCAATCTCAGACAAGCCACCCCCCACCGACTGTTGTCAACGATACACTTGTCCTTTCACATGCAACTTGCTCCTAGCTGACCTACTCACCAGCTTCACGTCCCGATCCCGCCTCCTCCAGATCACGATGCGGCGTGTACTGGGCCTTCTCCTCCTCTCTCAAGCGGTGGTAGGCTTTTTGCCTCGTTGCCCGGTACCTGCCGCTAACGCCCGGCCAGCCTCCCTGAGCACAGCCGCAAGTATAGAGCCCTTGTCAGCCTTGGGTGGGGGCGGAGGGGAATACGACCTTCTCAAAGGTAGTAGCAGTACCAGCAAGGTCAGCAATGACCCGGCTCCAGGCGAATTCGACTTGTTGGGTGGAAACGCGCAGGAAGATGCTGCCGTCATCAAAGAGGTACGTTGTGCGGATTAGGGTATAGGGGGTGGGACGAGCGCAGCACGCGAAAGTAAGCGTCGATACTTGGTCAACAAGGTCGCGCGGGATAATGTATGCCAAACGATGTCGTCGATTGATCTGAGATGTCTTCCCCCTTGTACTCGTCTCTTAATCACCACCCTTTCCCTCCCCTCTCCTCCCTCCCTCAGGACCCATACGACGTGTTGCTGGCGGAGCTCATCTTCACGACCGAGGACGTGCGGGAAGTTATTTACAAGCGCTTGGACGATTGCAATGCTGGGTTTGTGGAATTTTTGGAAAGCCGCATCAGCGCGGCCACGGACTTGGACGAGCGGCAAGCGCTGCGCTCGCTCGTGGAAATGGTGGACGCCGTCAAGAAGGCCGTGGAGCGGAAGAAGGTGGACGATGCGGTGCGGATGAAGGAGGAGCAGCAGCGACAACTGGAGGAAGAAGCTAAGCTTATGGCCGAGATGGCGGAGGCCAAGAAGCGGGCCCAGACAGTGCAAGAGACTGAAGCGCAACGCCAGAGCCAGCGCGCGGAGCTCCAGCGTCTGCAGGGTATGGGTGCGGGGGATGCGGCGGCGGGGGCGATGGGGATGGGCGGGAGCGAGGCAGTCGTGGCCATGGACCCAAAACAGAGCTATGATCAGATGCTGGAGGCCTTCTTGGGCCTTGACTTTGGTGACGCCGCGTATGTGCGGGAGGTGGTGGAGGCCAACTACGAGCGATGCACAATGGAGTTCTTGGACCTGCTGGGCGAGCGCCTGGCAGACGCCGCCACGCCGCCCGACATGCTCTCCCGCCTGATTGCACTTAAGGGCCATATCGAGTTTATCCTGCAGGAGCGCATGTCCCGGGCGGCGGAGCGTTTGCAAACCATCGTGAAGGCCGGGGCCGTGGACGCCATGCTCGAGAAGATTTACGAGCTGAACGACCGGGGCGAGATTGACGAGCCCTTTATCTTGCTGCTCGAGACGAATGTACAGCAGGCGGAGCGGGCTGGGGCAGCTCCCGCGGCGGAATTATTTCGCAAGCTGGTGGCCACGGCCCGGGAAGCGATCGACGAGAAGCTGAGCCCGTCCACGCGGCTGGTCCGACGCTTGCTGCGGGTGACCGACTCGGAGAAGCGCAAGGAGGTGTTACATGACGCCTTCCGACCCAAGGCCACAACCTTGACGGCAGAGGGCGCTAAAACCGAGGCCATGCCGGACGTGCCCCCGCCCGACTTCATCGAGGAGCTCCGGCAGCTCATCAAGAACTTTGGGAATATCGAGGCCAACGACTTTGGGGCCATGCTGCGGGCCCTGGTGGAGGAGGCGGAAGAGGTCTCCACCAGTATCTATGGCAAGGCCATGAGCCACCGCGAGCAACAGGACTACATGTGGCAGAAGGGCTCCGTCTCGGTCTTTGACCTGGAGGCCTTGGAAGGCAAGGCGCAGGCAACTGGTGAGCAAATGCCATGGCAAAATGATGCCTATGACTCCATGATGCCCCCAGGTTTTGAGAACGGCGTCCGCACCATTGGCGGCAACGACAAGAGCAAATTTTGATAGATCAACGACGGGTACAGGTGAAAAGAAATGCGGTGGGTAGTTGATAATGATTAATTCTATGTGCTTTTACAACCGAAGGGGGCGAGGGAGAGAAGGAGCGAGGCGATATGCGTGCACGGTGTGCATGGGGGAGGATGAGTGTGGCTCTGTGTATGTGAGGCAGAAAGCCAGATGCTTACACACAAAAAAAGCAAACAAACACAAATGCATACATAGCACAAACGTGGTTTTCATTGCAATCTCATGCTTTCGTCTGACTTGGAGATCGAAGAGCTGGAACGATTACACGCACCGTGACGCACCACGTTCAAAGTGATTTTAGAGTGCATTGCAATTTTTTGCGTATAGAGGACCATTCCTTTGTTGTTGATTTACTCTCATTGGTATGTGCTCATTTGTCTTCTCTGCTTCCTTGTGCCATAGCAATCCAGTCGCCGGCCAGCACTTACTTGCCCCGAAAGCCTCGCTCGGGAACAGCATCAGCAGAGAAGGAAGGCAACGAGGCACCGCTGCGTCGACGAGGGGCGCCTCCTCGCGTACCTCTACCACTTTAGGTGCGTACTACTTATGAGTTTGGGGGGTTGTCATTGTCGGACACTCTTGAGGACGTCTAGTGCAGGCTTGGTTTCGATTTGTCACGTCCCAAAGGGCATCGAGGCGACGGGGATGTGTCCTCTGGCATCTGTTCATGTGCCCTGTACAACACCTCATTCCCCGCGCACCCCTTTCATGTTCACCACAATCCAACAAACAGCCATGTTTGCCCCGCCGCTTCATGTAAGTTACAAGGTCTATGGAAAGGGTGCCGAGTCGCACCCGGACTTAGATGATAGATGCTTGCAAGTGGCCATGGAAGACCGCCACGCGCAGCAGCAGCGACAGCGGGACCTACGCCGTCGACGGCGGGACGCGGTCGATATCCAAAAGGATAAGTTGTGCCGGACTCAAGACGTGGAAGGGGTTGCAGAGGACCAGGGGGGTGGAGAAGAGAACGCTAGGCCTGAAGACGGGCTCTTTGTCTTTTCTCCTGCCCAGGAGGGCTGGCTGATCAAGCAAGGGTCGGGGGGCCTGAGGATATGGCGGCGGCGGTGGGTCGGTCTTGCAAATCGTAGATTGTGGTACGCCAATGGACCGGCAGCGCCCGGGGGAAGTGGCGGAGGCGACCATCCGGAGAAAGGGTCGATTGGGTGCATGGAGCTGACGCAGTGGAGTCGGGTGGTGGAGGAGAACTGTGCCGATGGTCTGGCCTTTCGTGTGATTCCTGGCAAGCCCGAACATGCCTCCTCTTCGGAGGGGGTCGAGGAGGAGGAGGAGGCCTGCGTGGCGCACAGCTCCGAGGACGAGCCCGACGAGGACAATTCGGACGGTACACCCACGCACTCAGTAGACGGGGACGCGGACTCTGCGCCCAGCACAGGGGAGAAGCAGTCCCTGGTCTCATCGCATCAGCTCACTCACAAGCCTCACCAGCGGCGGTCTATTGCAGGCTCGGTTGTCTCGTCCAGTAGCCAGGGACATGGCCACGTGCCAACGGAAGGGTGGTGGTTTCGGGCAGAGAGCTTGCAAGAGAAGGAGGTGTGGATGACCAAGATCAGGAAAAGTATCACCTTGGCCGAGTGGTGGTCAGCGTTACGCTTCGGGCCCTCCTTGGGCGAGGGCGGCTTTTCCCAGGTGGTGGAGATGGTGGACATGTGCAAGGGCGAGCGGTTGGCAGTTAAGGTCATGCATGCCCGTCGACGGATGGAGCGGGACCAGGCCTTGGCTGAGACGGATATCCTGGCCTTAGTGAGAAAGCGGATTCAACACCCGCATCTGATGGCGCCGCGGCGCATTTACGTAGAGGGTTGCCGGGTCTGGATCATGTTTCCCCTGTGTCGTGGGGGCGACCTACTCCAGCGTCTGGTCAGCAGGGGCCGTGGGTCGGAAACCGAAGCCGCCGTGGTAGTATCTCGACTGTTGTCGGCGGTGCAGGCCCTTCACCAGCATGGTGTGCTTCACTTGGACATTAAGCCTGAGAACGTGCTGTTCGTCAAGGAAGAGGACCCGTCACAAGTCCTTCTCACGGATTTTGGCCTGTCGCGCAAGATGCAGCCGACGACTCGGCTCGGGGTGCGGGGCAGCCGATTTGGGGAACCCTTCCTGGAGGGACGAGAAATGGATGATAGCACGACCAAGAAGGTGAAGGAGGGGGCTGCAGGAAGCAAGAGTGGCGCGGGAAAAGGGGAGGGGGGCGGCGAGGAGGAGGAGGAGGAGGAGGAGGAGAAGGGCGATGGGGAGGAGGAGGAGGAGGAGGAAGGGAAGGGGGAGGAGGAGGACGAGGAGGACGCCGAGCAGGACTGGGATTACTTGTCGCGCCTGCGGTATAATCTGGCATTTGACGAGCGCGTGAATGGCACCATCGGCTACATGGCGCCCGAGGTGATTTTGCACAAGCGCTACACGCCTTCAGCGGACGTCTGGAGCCTGGGGGTGGTGCTTCATATCTGTTTGGTCGGTTACGCGCCCTTTCAGCAGCAACAGCAGCACCAGCAGGAGGTGGGTGGAAGCTGCAGCAGCCACCAAGACGCTCTAGAACGCTCGGTGCGGGGAGAGTTTGTCATGGACGAGCTGGATTGGGCACGGATCTCGCCTGCGGCGAAAGACTTGACACGGCGCATGCTGACAGTCGACGAGACCGCGCGCATCACCATCGCGGACGCTTTGCGCCATCCTTGGGTGCAGCACTGCGGCAAGAAAGGGGAAGGAGTCGATACGGTAGGAGATGCAGGGAAAGGGCGCATCATTTCCTCGTCTGTGGCAGGCAAGAAGGAGCAAGTTCGTTGCCTGCCCTCCAATCGTCAGGGTCACGACAGCTACCACTTCGACGGCGGGACAACCCAGCCTTTCTCGTCTTTTCGCACCCTCTTTGACAGTGTTGTCGTCCGCGGCTCCTCTTTTCTCTCCTCGATAACCAACACCTCGACATCCAAGCACAATGGTGGCTCGCCTCCCACCTCCTCCTCCTCCTCATCTTCCTCCTCCTCCTCCTCCTCCTCCTCCTCCTCCAACCGCCCTTCTCGACCTGGGAGGACGAGGACAAGGCTCTCCTCCTCCTCCTCCTCCTCCTCCTCCTCCTCCTAACCGCCCTTCTCGACCTGGGAGGACGAGGACAAGGCATGCGGAGGCCGCAGCTGCAGCAGCAACTTAATACATTTCTTTCTCTCCCTTTCCCTCCTGGGTCAGCACCATTACCTCCTTCTCCTCTCGTCTCGAATGGGGGCTGGAAAGTCAACGATGTTTAAGTGTACCCTGGTCCCCAAGAGCAGCAGCTGGCCCACTAACCTCTCCTTTTGCTGGCGTTAATGTAGAGAGCCCCTTTAGATCCATATATTGCCCCCAGCAAGCATCAACCTCCCCTCGTACCCCCCCTCTCCCAGTGTTAAAAGCAAAGGGCAGTATATTTGTGGGGAGTCACACATGAAAATCTTGTGTAATGTGCAGGTCCGTGAGACCCCGCTAGAGTAAAAAAAGCAAAATGAAGCAAAAAGTCTCACTAAGGTTACATTAGAAACTTGCCAACTCGTTTTTTGGGTGGGGGGCTTCGTCAAGTATGTTGTGTCTAAGTTATTCCCAGGAACAGCTGTGGGGCTGTGGGGCCATGGTGTCTGGGTTTTTGTTTGGTGTAGTGTATGCCTTCAAGCAAGCCCTGGGCAGCCGAGGCCCATTTGGTGGGGTCATGCCATGGGGTCCACAGAAAACCGCTCTCCGACGTGTGTTGAGCTTGCTTTCTTGTGAATGGGTACGTGTCGCCGCGCAAGTGCTTTCGTATTGGTTCTTTCCCTCGTGTACCTTCTTTGCGTCGCCCCTCCACCCGCCCTAGCACCAGCATTCCCACTGTCTGGACAAGGTCAACACGGTGATTGCCTCACATCTACAGCCACCCCGGGCAAGGCAGACGACCCGAACCCCTGAAAAAACCTCTCCCAGATCCATTTCCGCCCTGGTGTCGTGTCGAAATCATGTGCCTTCCTGACTATCACCCCACCACACGCAATCACTAATTCTCAACCACAGGCACATCCATGAAATGGACTGGGGAGGGCACCCGTCAGAGCTTGGCGACTCAAAGTCACAAGCGGCCTCAATGACGACGACAACGACGACGGCGGGAACGACTACTTCAGCTCCCTCCGTGCACAACATGCACCACCACCAGCACCCACCCTCTCAGCATGCTTTCGGCTTTGGCGCATCCACTGGTGCTAGTGCTGGTGGCGGTGGCACTGGCAGTGGCGGCGCAAAATTTCATTGGCCTTTCACGAGTGCCGGCGGAGGCGCTGGGGGCGAGGCGGGAACTAGCCGCAACGACATCAGACAGCAGCAGCAGCAGCAGCAGCAGCAGCAGCAGCAGCCACCATCGCAAGGAGAGGTGTCAGATTCGAATTTCGACAGTGGTGCGATGGATTGGAACAGCGATGGGGACGACGACATTGGGTCGGGTGTGTCGGGAGGGTTATCGCCTCCTTCCATGACACGAGACCATCATTCCTTTGCCCCCTTGGCACCCGGATTTCAATGGGTGGATGAGTTACCCCGGAGAATAGCCCCTCATGCGGCATCATTACTACCACAAGCGCCGGTCCAACTGCAACAGCAGCCGTTCCAGCAACCCCCTTCCTCCCTCTTCTGTCCCTCGGAGTTTATGCCCACGCCTACGCAGCAGCACCACCAGAAACAGCATGACTACCAACAACAACAACAACAACAACAACAACAACAACATGAGAAGGAGGACGAAGACGAGCAGAACCTAAAGCTAAGCGAAGGATCAAGAATCTGCTGCAACAACAACAACAACAACAACAACAACAACAACATGAGAAGGAGGACGAAGACGAGCAGAACCTAAAGCTAAGCGAAGGATCAAGAATGACAAGAGCAGAAGCAGCAAAAACAACAACAATCACAGCAGCAGCAATTTTACAGACCTTCAGGACCCTCGTACAAGCAGAACCCGCAGCAGCATCATCAACAGGCGGGCTACCCCCAACACACACCCATCCTGCCCCGACACGACGTGGCCATCCTGCCTAAACCTTTGCCCTCGAGCCCGGCCATGCTCATCCCGCAGCCGGTGGTAAAGCAGGAGCTGCTGCAAGTTGCGCAAATGGGCGGCAGTGGGAGCGGCGGAAGTGTTGGTGGCAACTGCACCGGCGGCATGGTTGGTGGTGGTTCCGCCCCTAAGCGGGGAGTCTCAGCCACGCAGAGTTGTGCCAGCACGGATGGGGGCACACAAGACGAGGATGGTATGACGGAGGAACGGAAAAAGCGGCTGCGGAACGAGCGGGAGCAGCGGCGGGCGCATCTCATCACGGACCAGATCGACAGCCTCAAGGGAGTGCTTGAGAACAGCAATTTCCCCCTCCGCTCCACCTCCAAGTTCGACATATTGGCGGCTTGCGATGAGTACATCCAGCACCTCCGCCAGCGCAAGAACTGCCTGAACCAGGAGCACAAGATAGGTGGAAGTGGCAGTGGCGGCGGCGGCGGGAGTGGCAATGACAGTGTCCGCAGTGGGGGCAGCGGTGGTGGTGGCGGGGGCGGGGGGCAGTCTTCTTCCTCGGTGAGCTCGGCGTCAGAGGATGGGGAGAGTATGAGCAGCGGAGGTGGGGGCAGAGGCATGTCGGCGGCGAGCGCGGCGCATCGGGAGATTGTCCTTGATTTCAGCGAGATCTTTCGGTCGTCGCACGTGCCCATGGCCGTCGTCTCGATCGATGGGCGTATCCTGCAGTGCAACGACGAGTTTAGCCGCGTCACTGGATACACCAACGACAAGCTCACGGGGGTCACGCTTTTTGGCCTAGCCGCCCCCGAGTGCTTGGAGGAGCTCTTCAAGTCCATCGCCCGCCTCCTCTCCACGGCCCCCCTGGACGAGAACAACCCGGCCTATTTTGCGACGGCCGCCGCGCGTGCTGCACCTCTCTCGCAGCGAGGCTACCAACATGCCAACATTCTGCTCTCCCTGGTGCGCGATGAGGAGCGCCGCGCCCGGGCTTTTCATTGCTGTATTGTCGCTCCTCATCAGAATCATGACGGACAAGGGGCGACAGAGGCTGAGGCGGCGGCAGACTCGGCCATGTCATGACACCCTGGGTGTGGAAGAGAATAAAATGACGATCGGGCGAGAAATGGCCAATGTAAATTCAATTATAAATAGAAAATAGGACTGCTCGAAGCGTGGATGAAGTCCGAGAATTGAATAAACAGCCAGGGCACATCAAGCAGGCACTGGGGCAAATATACATCACTTATGGAAAAACATGACATGTTTGGAAGCAGACGGCAAGCTAGAGGCATGTATGGGCTTTCTGTATGCACCAACAGGGAGGTCTGTTTAGGCTGCTACCAAGGGACTTCGGCGTCGTCTTGGTGCGGAGGGAAAACGGGCAGAGGGAAGGGCGAAAGAGACTTTGAGTGCTTCCATTTGTGCGCGTGGGATCCGTAGTACCTTACGCGAGAAAGGGAATGTCTTCAATCGACGCACGGAAAATCTATCACCACATCAGGTGAATCTCCCGGCGCAGCTGCTCTGCTTGTACCAGTGTGTGCTTATTCTCTTTATCTGATGGAGGTTGAGGTGAGCAAGAAAATTGACAGCGAGAGAGGGCAAAAAAAAAATGAAGGACGAGGCCTTTGTGCTTATTGAATTTAGGGGACAGTTGGAAAGAAGAGAATGTGTGTGCGCGCGAGACGCACACAATTAAGATTTTGGAGGGGTATGGAATTAATGTGACAGCGCCTTTCTTTCTTGGCGTGCGTCATGCTTGTGTGACGCAGGGAGAATGAAACATTGAATAAATCCATCTCTCTTTGGCTTGGCTTCGTTTCGTTCCCGCGTTTCCGTAACAGATTTCCTGAAAGTGCAAGCACCTTCATTGAATCTTCTGCATCTCCTGGAAAAACCCCTCCTCCCTCTCGGAGTCACTCTCGTCCGGTTTCAAATACATGTCGTTATAGTTGTCACTTTCCCGGTGGTACAAGCCATTATAAGGGGACAACAACCTCTTCTCAATCAGCCTACTAAACCAGTTCGTCTTCATCTCCTGCTGGGAGAGGCGTAAGAAATCCCCTCAAAATCGTTCCATAAGAGCGAAGCGAAGAGTGCCTGCAGACTTGCCAAGGGCTTCCTCGAGAACCAACCAAAGAGCTCTAAAGTCTCATACAATACTCGACAGAACCATTGGCTTCATCATGAGAATAATTCACACAAAAATTGAAGTATTTCTGGAGCTCAGTGAGTGTCCTTGGCGTTGCCACCCTTGATCCGCGCGTCAATGACCATTTGACGGCACGCATATGTGCGGCTGTCCGGGTGGTAATGTTCAGCAATAGGGAGTGTATATCTTGAGATTTGGGCCGGAGAGAACTTTTTGGGC
>AFGO01000443.1:0-13275 GCA_004335405.1 Nannochloropsis granulata CCMP529
CCCCCCCCCCTCCCTCTAAATCCCCTCGCAATGGACATTCTATTTCACTCCCACCACGTAATCTTACTCATACAACACAAATTTCTCCTCTCTCTTTTACCTCTTTGTAGCAATTTTAGCACGACCCTTCCACGCACTTCCGCCCGCCAAGATACGGCTCGTTGTCCTTCTCGCAGTGCCCCTCCTTGCCGCCGAAGCAGCCCTTGTCCTCCCGCCACTGCCACGTTTGACACGCCTCGTGGTCACAGCACCATTGCTGACATCCAGCTAGGGTAAGACGGCCCTTGGTCGGCGAGTCCTTCTTGGCCTCGTCCACCCGCTCCGGACCCAAGCCAAAGCACTGAAGAGGAAGTTCTTCTGCCGACCACGAACATGTTGCTGCTGCCGCTGCTTTTGCTGTTATTATTGCTGATGCACTGTCGGCCTCGTCGCCCGGTGGTAACGCTGCTGAGCGGGTTGTCAAGTGCCGGCCTTGCCATAACTGCCGCGGAGAGGTCTCCTCACACCACGCCGAGGGTGCCGCCAATTCCAAGCCAAGACGCACACCACCCCCCACCACACAACCACGGATGCTTTGGTACTGCCAGGTGATGCATGCTTCTTTGGCTTCGCAACAGTAGTCCCGACACGCCTCCCACGACTTCGACGCTCCGGGCACAGGTGCTGGCTCCAATCCAAAGCATTTGCCCACAAGCTCATCGGGCCTCCACTTGACGCCAGCGCACGCATCGACGGCAGCAGCAGAGGCAGAGGTTTCAACTTTTGTTTCCGCGGCCGATGGGATCTCGGCGGCTGGAGGCAAAACTTCCTCTTTCAAAGGAGAGACAGAAGATTGCAGTGCTGCTGACATTGAAGCTAGAGCATCTTGGACGGCGGGAGCCAGCTCCGCCTCCGCCTGGAAATGTAAGAAATAGTAGATCCATCTGGGGAGGGGGTGGTGTTGTGCGATGCCTGCCCCGAAGGCCGCCCTCGGCGAGGGCAAGCAGCTGATAAACAGTATGTATAGGCACACCATGGCCACCGCCACACCCGCATAATGGGCATAGCTCCCTGGTCGGTATTTTTTCTGGCTGTGGTTGTGTTTGGCGCCCTGGGAGTGTGTAATGAGGCCTGTCTCGGTGTCGAGGATCGCACCGCCGACATATGCAACAGGGTTTGTGGAGTGGGTGGTGTCCTCCTTGGACAGCGCCACAATCTCGCCATCGGAACGAAAACGCTTCCACATGGGCGAGGACAGGAATCTATACACGAAGTGTGGAGGAGGGCCGGTAGAAGCATGTGAGTGTGGTCAAGGCTGAAAGGGGGGGATTATTTGGAGCATCGCAATGCGATTATTTGGAGCATCGCATCAGGGTAACGGACAGAATCATCAGCGATCACCCACGTCCTTCATGCTCCTGCGTCTGACCTTCTAACAAACCCAACGCACAAACACCATAGATGACGGCAGGCTTGCAGGAACGGCGCCCAGTGCTCGTCCCGCTGGTGGTATTGCTAGCTCTGGTCCTGCACATCACGCAAACAAGCCACGCCTTCCTCAGCAAACCTCCTCCCTCTTGTCATCGTCGTCCGCGTCGTCACCAGCAGCATGCGCCCGCCTCCGCCTCCTCGACGTCCTTGGCGCTTTTCAAGGGCGTGCGCCACTTCTTTGGCCGGCGGCGAAAGAAGGGTGAGAGCCCTGAAATCCCACCAGATGAGGAGAACATGACCAAGTTCGAACGCTTTCGTCAAGTCATTCCAATCCCACCCGTTGGCGAGCGCCGTCGCTACTCGCTTGGCGTAGGTTCCTCAAACTTGCCCACCATCGAAGACTTGTGGGCCGAGGCGTGGCCAACGACTGCCTGTGGCGATGCCATGGAAAGACGGGATGCCTTGAACGAAGGAAGTGGGCCTCCAGATGCGGAGGCGTTGGTGCGCAGGTTCGGCCAGGAGAATGCAACGCTTCAGACGGTGTTCTACAAGGACGCCGCTTCCTGGTGTCCGTACTGCGCCTCAGTATGGATGATGCTGGAGGAGAAGCAGCTACCGTACACAATGAAACGCATTAATCTGTTGTCGTACGGTGAGAAGCCCGAGTGGTTATACGACGTCTCAGGGACGGGTTTAATGCCTGTTCTTGAAGTAGGTGGACGCATCCTTCGAGAATCGGTCGACATTTGCAAATTTATTGATTGGTGGCGCGGGAATGACATGAGCCCCGCTGGAAAAAATGTCAAAAGACTCTGGCCAAGTAAGGGCGATACCTTACACGCGGAGGCTGAGGCGTTGCTGGGGTTGGAGCGCGACCTTTTTCGAGATTGGTTCATTTACTTATTTGAGGGACCGGAGGAAAGGGGACAAGCGGAATTTTGGGCCACCCTTTTACGAGTGGAGATGGCATTGGCCAAGACTAGTGATAATCCTTGGTTCTTACCAGGGACGGACCCGTCCTTGGTTGATATTGTCTTCGCACCGAAAGTGGAGAGGATGGTGGCATCGTGTCTGTACTGGAAAGGGATGACTTTGCGGGGGCATGCCGAGCTCCCAGCGCTGGGCAAGTGGTTGGATGCGCTGGATCGACGACCCAGTTATGCTGCGATTAAGGCCGATTTCTTCTCGATCGTTAATGGCTTGGAACCCTTGTTTGGTCGGGCGTACGGTGTAGAGACGCCAGAAGTGAAGGAGATACAACGCAAAATCGATGGCCTCCATTATACCTCTTGGCGTCTCCCTGTGTCGGCGGAGGAAAACACTCGAGAGTATCTACCGCCCGACACACAGCCCTCCGAGAGATACACGCGGCAAAGAGCGGCGGTTCGCCTGATTCTGAACAATAAACGATTGCCTCGGTACATGGCGCGTGCTTTAGGGACACCAGGGCCCGAATATCGTAGTCCGTTAGCGGATCCTCATAATGCGATTGATGAGTGGGTGTTACCAGAAGTGGATGCTGCATATCGATATCTCGTTTTGGCGCTGCTCCGAGGAAAGGAGGTCGTGGCGCCGTTGGTGGCTGCTGACAAGGCAGCGGCGGATACGGCTTATGGAGGGCCGGTTGAGGAGGCAAGGGCGGCGAGGGGGAGGATTGTGGCGTGCTTGAATTATTTGAAGTATCGCGTGGGGGTGCCCAGAGACATGACGCTGGCGGAGGCGAGGCTGGTGAGGGGGACATTGACTTGGTTGGTGGAGGCATTGAAATGAGGGGGGGGGGGGTAGGGAAGAGAAGATTGTGTGGTTTTGTGTACATAGCTCGAGAAACAAAGTCAATATGTAGCGTGATCTGTAAGACAAAGATGACCTAAGCAATATTAAAGCATCTAAAGAAACGTAGACAGTAAAATAGGACGAGTAAGACACGAGCGACCCATAAATACATGAAGTCTTTTGCTCCCTTTTCTCCATTATCCAAAATCTTTGGTTAGAGCAATTTAAATTTCCCGTCTACCCCACGATACGCCACATAAGCCTCCTCCAGCTCATCCAAACACGCTTCTACCGCCACCCGTGTCTTGCTGTCAAGCACATCGAGGTGGTGGCATCGATCAGCGCTAGCCAGGAGCTTGCAGCACTCAGCGGGGCTGAGGCCGTTAGCGGCGTGAACTTGCAAGAGATTCAAGATCCGGGTAGAAAGGGGCACGACAGATACTGGTGGATTCGAAGGAGGCTGGTGCTGCTGGTGCTGCTGCTGGCGCTGCTGGTGCGGCTGTTGTTGTGGATGTCGCTGTTGGTGCTGTAGCTCCATGGGAGGGGCATAGGCACGCTTATTTATGACAGGTTGTACGTGTTGCAACTGTTGTTGTTGTTGTTGTTGTTGTTGTTGTTGCTGCTGCTGCTGCTGCTGCGCATAGGCTTGGTGGCCTCCTTGCTGCTGGCGTAGGTAGTCGCTCGCAGGCACTGATTCTCATCGTTAAACACCACCAAGCTCTCTGCTGGACGCTTGACACCACCAACCAAACTATCACATGTCTCTACAGCCATCCCCAACTCCCTCGTTTTCGCCATGGCAGGGACAGTAGCGGTGATGCTGGTGGCGGCGGCTGCTCCCTCAGGCGACATACGACGACGACGGGCGAAAAAGCGAGTCTGCTGCTGATGCCGCACCAGGCAAATGCCCGCAAGCACATCGACAGGACGCCAGTCAGGCAAGAGCTGCATCAGCACAGGGAGGGGGAAATGCGTCGAAAGTGGCTCCCATCGTTGTCCCGCTACCCCTCCCACCACCCCCCGTTGCTCCATCGCTGCCTTCTCTAGATGCCGGGCAACCTCAGCAGCGATCACGACAGCATCCTTCAAGCAAGCGGAGACAGTCATGCGAGACCACTGGATGGAATTACCCTTTTCTTCGGCTCGCAGCAAGTAGACCAGCACACTCGATTCATCGATGGCCCACTGCTTTGCGATCTGATAGGTTGGAAGGCCGAGGTTGAACGCCTTCACCACATTCATCGCCAGGGTTGGCAAGGGGCTGTGATCTTGGTCTTCGCTTCCTCCTCGCTCGTTCGTTGCTGTCCGCAAGTATGCGTCCAAGGGCAGTCCTATGGCGTGACTGGCCTTCCACATGCATTCTAGGAAGACGTTGCCAAAGGTCTAGATAGGCCGATAATGACGTGGTTGGTGGTGGGGAAAGGAGTTTAAAGGAAACAAGAGGGGGTAAAAGTAAGAAAAAGTAGAAATTACTTTCATCAGAAAAGGGTTGCAAGGCAATCATCCCGCCATCGACCGCGCCATGCACGTACCGTGGTCTGGATGCGCGACCAAGTTGGGACGACGCCGTCCGGGCAGGCATTCAACGAACTGGGCCGGAGACGAGCCAAAGCCTCGAGCTGGTGGGTGGTGGGCAATGGAAGACCGCCAACGGAGGAGTGCAAGTAATCAAGCCTGGCGATTGAGGGGGCGGAAAGAGATGTTTGGTTGGAAGCGCAACAGATATGAGGATCGTGGTGGGCAGGCACTGAGAGAGTTGCTGGTGTCAGCCTGCCTGCAAAGACAGACAATTTACACCGCACGCGCAGTCCATCCAAATAAACGTACCGCAGATCTTCGAGGGCATGAAGGACATGGGCGAGCTTCGTCTTGGCGGCTTGGAGTGGCTGAGGACGGACCGAGGCGACCACTGATTGCTGCTGCTGCTGCTTGCCGTTTGAAGAGATGCTGGTAGAGTTTTGCTGCAAATGTTGCTGCTGCGTCGCAGCACTTCCGGCAGCCGACGGCATCATTTTAAAAACAAGTTTGTTGTTGTCTGTCTGCATGCTGTGGGCGTGGCGTGGACGCATGTGTGTGTTGTGTGGGTTAGACGGACAGAGGGCCGTTACCCGTTCGTACTACTAAAAGTAGAAGTATTTAGCGAGAAAAACCAAAAAAACAAACAAAGCGAAGGCAAAGACACCAACATTCGTGCACTCGTCAAGTCGTTTAGACTACCAGCTATCGGGTGTTTATTATTTCTTGTGAAGTCTCCCCCTTCTTGCTTATGCATACACACCTTGCTCCTCATCTACTACTCACCTACCGTCGCTCACGTCTATTTTCCACACATCCAGATCATAGCATTGCGCTTTTTCTCCACACTTCACGCCGCTCTGTATAATCTTTTCTGTGTTGAATAATCTTTAACAGTAGCAGGCAAAACTGGAAGCAAAAACCCCGATCGCACATACCTACATGTAGCCATACACTCTTCTCTCTCTCCACTCCGCCCTTGTCTCTTCCTCCGCCCTTTTCTCTTCCTCTCTTTTCCTGTCTCCATTTTCTCAATTCCTATGTAAAAGACAGATATCTTGACGCGGCGCAATGCCCGCTTCTACACGTCTTTCCAACCTTCTTCTTCCAAGATCTCCTCCGTTCTAAGCCCCCAACCTCCCCCCCTTCAGAATCCCCGGCTTCGCTGCTGCCCCCGCGGCTGCCCCTCCCTGCTTCGGTGCCTTGGCTGCCATGGACGCCCTGGGAGCCACCTTGGGTTTACTCAACTTCTTCCCTGCCAGCAGATCAATGATCTCCGGGCCTGTCAACGTCTCATGTTCAAGCAACGCCTTGGCAAGGACGTCCAATTCCGATTTATACTTCAACAACATCTCCTTCGCTCGCACATGCGAGGCATCCAAAATCGACTTCACCTCCCTATCAATCGCTGCCCTTGTCTCCGGGCTTTGTTCCCCTCCATCCTTGGCATGGAAAACCAACCCCACCGTGTCGCTCATCCCCCACTGGGTCACCATCGCGCGTGCCAAGCGTGTCGCCTGCTGGATATCCGAACTAGCTCCGCTTGTCACATTCTCCGCCCCAAAAATCAGCTCCTCCGCCACCCTTCCCCCCATACACACGTCAAGCCTCGCAAGAATTTGTTTCTTACTCATGCTCGTCTGATCCCCATCCGGCAACTGAGTCACCATTCCAAGCGCCTGTCCCCTGGGCATGATTGTCGCCTTGTACACGGGGTCCGCCCCTCCCGTTTTCAATGCCATCAAGGCATGCCCCCCTTCATGGTAGGCGGTCACTGTAGCAGTCTCCTTGCTGATCACCGCACTTCTCCGCTCAGACCCCATCATGATCTTATCCTTGGCGTATTCAAACGTGGCCATGTTAATCGCCTTCAACCCATCTATCGACGCTTTCAAGGCGGCCTCATTGACCAAATTTGACAACTCTGCCCCACTCATCCCCGGGGTCCCTCTCGCCAATATATCCAAATCCACATCCTCATCCGTCGGGATCTTCTTCACATACAGCTCCAGGATCTGCTTCCTCCCCAAGATGTCCGGCAGCGGGACCTGCACATGCTTGTCGAACCGCCCAGGCCTCAACAGCGCCTCATCCAGGGACTGGGGAAAATTAGTCGCACCAATTATTATCACCCCCTTGTTCTGTTCAAACCCATCCAGCTCCACCAAGAGTTGATTCAAGGTCATCTTCATTGCCTGCTGGTCCTTCAGATGCCTCGCCCCTCCAATCGCGTCGATCTCATCGATGAAGATAATGCACGGACTCCGCTTCTTGGCCGCTTCAAACAAATCCCGCACCCTCCTCGCCCCAACCCCCACGTACATCTCCTCAAACTCCGAACCCGACGCATAAAAAAACGGCACCCCCGCCTCCCCTGCAATCGCCCTTGCCAGCAACGTCTTGCCCGTCCCCGGCGGCCCTAGAAGCAGGAGACCCCTAGGTAGCTTGCCGCCCAACCTCGTGAACCTTGACGGGTCTTTCAGATACAACACAATCTCCTCCAGTTCCTGCTTTGCCTCATCCACCCCCATCACGTCCTCGAAGCGCTTGTCACTACTCTCCGCCATGTGCAGATTCGTCGACATCATCAACTTGCTACTTATACCCTTGTCGTCAATCAAAGCACTCAACCCCGAGATGACCAAAAAGACAAATAACGCAAACCTGAACGTCTTCCACAGCTGCTGCTTAAATCCAGGCTCCACCATAGTTACATACAAAGGCTGTCCCGGATCCAACCCTCCCAACGCCGCACCGGCGGGCGGCATTCCCATCCCTCCCCCCCCATATTGACCTGAACTCGTCATCTCCTCCCTACCTACCTCCCTCGCTCCTCCCCCCCCATCCGCCGCCTTGGCCACCAACGGTTGCAACAGCGGCTGAAGCGGCATGTTATCTAGTTTTCCTACCTTCGCTAGAGCTTTGAGATATTCTTTGGTCACCCCTTCATTGACCGCAAAGACTTTTCCTGCTCCTCCTTCATAACGGTTGATGACGGCCTCAGGGTAGGATTTACCTAGCTCCTTCAAAAAGCGGTATTGTTTGTTGGGATCGGTGGAGGCTTGATTCGCTTCCATTTCCAGAGATTTGAGTTTTTGGTGTTCCATGAAACGGAAGATGATGCCGCGTCGTTGTTGTCGTTGTTGTTGCAGTTGGGAGGTGGGGGCTTGAGGGGTCAGGCCGTAGATGGAGGGACAACTACTGCTCCTGCTGCTACTGCTACTGCTTGTGAGGGGAGTGGAGGGGGAGGAAGAAGAGGGCCGTTGACGCAACGCAGCGCGAACACTGCTCCTGCTGCTAGCCGTGATGCGGGGCAGGGTGGCGAAGGCGTTGAAGGAGCGGCCTTGCGCGGTGGAAGCAAAGGATGGGGAGGCCATCAGGACTTGACGGGCCTTGCGCGGGAGCCGACGCCAGGCCAAGCCCCAAAGCTGGATTTGAAGGCGGCCCCCCATGGTGCTGCCTAGCAGCGAGGAGGACGACATGGTGTCTGTGGTGGGGAAGAGAGAAGAGAGTACGGAAGGAGGGTAAGTGGGGCGCTAAAGCGTGATGCAAGGCAGGGTTGGGTCGTGTGCAGGTGCAGGACTCCAGCACATTACATTCAAACCGACTGTTCCTCTCTGTAAAGCGCACTGTATAATTGATCGAATACACAACTCTCGCCCTTGGAAAGGACGACCGACACAAGTGCGTCGGTTCAGGAGGGAGGAAGCAAGGATGATGCAAGTACGCGTTCCTCCCCGCCCATGCGCCACCGTCCTTCCACGAAAACATCAACCCCTTGATAAATGGCCTGTGTCTCTTTTCGAACTCAAACTTCAAGGAGCTAGCGTGGTAATCGTGCCGCTCTGCGTTTGATGACTACCGTGGAACTGTGGAACAAGTGCAAGTTGTCGAGAAGGATGACGATGACGATGCTCCCCCGAGGCCGCCCGCTGTCTCTGTCTTTGTGGTAAAGGAGAGGGCCTCGCCGGCCCTGTATGTTAATAATGTAGAGGAGAATATCAACGGTTTAGTGGGCGTGCGATAGGCATGAGCTTTGAGGTGTGGCAAGTCGGGGGGCTGGGTTGTGATGGCGTGGAGGCGAGCGAGGCAAATAAAGGTGCTAACAGTGAATGCGCCTCAGTCCGAACAACGCTCGGCCTCCGACCCGTGGCCACGGCCCCATCTGCACGCATCCCTCCACGTCGAGCCTGTATGTCTGTGTGTGCGTTGACGTGGTGTTTTGGGGCCTGTGGTGCTCTAGGTTCAGGGACGAGGAAGCAAAGGATCTCAAGACTACGAATACGTGGCATTTGCTCTCCTTCACACAGCCTTTGCCTCGGTCTTAGCGGCCTTAGCGGTCTTAACGCCAACCCCAAGCTCTTGCTGTAGGTCGATGTACGTGTCTGCTTGTCAAGACCACACCCTTTTCCCATGGGCAATTAGCTTACCTTATTCGCATATTCCCACATCTCAAAACAATAAGAGCAACACCACATTCAACCTGCCGGAGCGGGCCATCTCTTAAAAAAACGGACACCGACACAAGAAGCCCCTCTACATAGCACATCATCACATCATCCTCCTCCTCTGACCCAACACTGGCGCCCTTCACCACCTTCATCAAATTCTTACAAGGCCCTGGGCAACCGCAGCGGGCGTGAGCGCCGGCCAAGAGGTGAGAGGCGAGAGACGAGAGGCGGGCGGCACACCAGGCTGACTACTTTCCGGCAGCCTCTTCACTTCGACGATGCCTAGCTCAGGCTCTCCTCGAGACCCGCACTTGACGTTGCTGCACCTATGGTAAGCTGTTTATGATCAAGAGAGCTGCGCCTTCACCTCATGCCTGTATGACGGAGGCCGGGTAGTGTGTATTGTATTGTCTGAGTGATTCGGCGGAGCATGAAACGGCGGGGGGTAGACTCACCTTGAGGCCCGCTCTTACCCCAGGGCTCTTGCAATTCAACAACGCAATAAAATCAGTATGAAAAAATGGCACCTTGCCATGCTAAATGAATGGCCAACCTCTCGTCGCTTTTCGTGGGAGGGCTTACTCAAAACACCTCCCTTCTCCTTTATACTCCCTAACCAAACAGGGGCGTTTCGGTGGGCGCGGCTATCGGGGGGAATTTTGTTGGGTGGAACAGCACATTGGCCGGAGGTCTTGGGGGAGCTCTTCTCGGTTTATCTGTTGCCACGGTCCTCTACCTGACACTTTCTCTTTGCATCGCAGAAATGTCAGCGCACACCTTGAAAATTGGTGGGAGCCACACCTTTGTGGGCGAAAGCCCGCTGGGTCGGTTAGGTGCTTATTTGTGTGGGGTGGCGGAGTTAATGAAGATTATCCCGACGGGCTCTGTGTGTGTTTTTGCGATCGCTTCATATGTGGGGCATGCGGTGACGGGTGCGGTGGGGCACCAGCATGTGGTGGAGGTGGGGATATGGTTCGTGAGCTATGGCGTGTTCACACTGCTGAACCTGATGGGGGTGGAGATAAGTGTGAATTTTCAGGTTAGTATGGAGGAAGGTGTACCTTTTATTAGATTTCAACACGACCAGCGCTCCTGCAACCTGAATCTCACTTTCTGCCGCTCTCCCTCCCTCCCTCTCTCCCTCCCTCCCTCTCTCCCTCCCTCCCTCTCTCCCTCCCTCCTCCCGTTCCAGGTCGCCACCACCATCGCGAGCATCGCCGTGCTTATCACCTTTTACCTGTCCAGCCTCACGTTCCTAGACTTTGACAAGTTTGCGCTGCTTGATATGGGACAAGACGGATGGTTTTTGGGTGACATATCCACAATCTGGATCTCTTTACCTTATTCCTTATGGTGGTACCTGGGGATAGAAAGCGTGCCATTATTAGCGGGGAGTGTGTCAAACCCAGCCAAAGTCATGCCGAAAGCGATAATTATTTCCATGGCGACTCTAGCAGCAGTGGCAATTTTGACTCTTATATTGAATAGCAGTGTTGCTCCGGGGGTGGCCTCGTTAGCCAATTCAAGCGCTCCTCTGCTAGACGGGTTCAAAGCCCTTACAGACAACAAACACCTCCTCTTCATAGTCTCGGCGCTAGTGAGCCTAGGCCTCATCGTATCTTTTCACTGCTTTGTACTCTATGCAGGAGAGACCGTTGCTGTGCTTGCCACCGATGGCATTCTACCCGCCTGTCTGGGCGTGACCCACCCCCGCTACAACACACCCCACGTGGCTCTGATAGGCTCCTCCATCGTCGGCCTGGGTCTCCTCGCCTTTACAGTCAGCACCATGTCCAATTACAAAGCTGTCAGTGTCCTAATTAATCTAGCTGTTGTTGGGGGCCTCGTTGCATATATCCTACAATTCCTCGCGTACGTCTCTCGTCCCTGGGCAAGCACTGGAAGTGGCTTCCGTAGCCCTTTGGGAAGGAACGGGGCGTATGTCGGGTTAGGTTTGTGTGTCATGTTGTTGGGATGTGAATTTTACCATGCCACTGTTGAAATGACGGAGGCAGAAGGGTTATTGGCGTCGATGCTCGTGTTTGTGATTGCTCTCGTAGTGTATTGGATCCCGTGCCTGAACAAGGGCATGATTCGGAAGAGGACGCCGTCTTTGGAGGGTGACGAGAAGGGGAGTGCGATGGCGATGATGTATTATCGGGAGGGGGTCGAGGAGGATCGGAGGGAGGAATATCGGATCAATATGATGACACGGTTTGACCTGTCTTCATCTTCGCCCTCGTTCTCTTCGTCGTTGTCGAAACTTGGTGGGAGTGGTAGTGGTAGTAGTAGTAGTAGTAGTGGTAGTAGTAGTAGTGTTGGTATTGTTTCGTCGCCGCAGCGCCGCCGAGGTATTGGTGGAGGCGCGGCAAGTACGAGGGATGGTATCAATGCAGGAGGAGAGGTTGCAAGTCGCCCGCTTCAGTGGTGTGATGTGTAGGTAGGATGAAGAGTGGTTAGAGAGATAGCACCAACTGCCATGTGGTTGTTCAGTGAGGAAAAAGCGGCGCTGATGCCATTTGGAGGTTGATTGCTGGTAATGATTTAGCATTGTGATTTGTTCCCAATCTTCTTCTTTGATTTAGAAGAAAAGAATAGAAAAGCAGGTAGTTGTAGCGCGATTCTCAGACACTCAACTGGAACGTTTTTAAAACGACGCATATTTGTGGGGGAAGGTAAAGCTTCAAAAGCATTGAAATGAAGCAAAATCGTGTGCAAGGATTAAGAAATGTGATTCAATAAGTATATACACTTCATTTCATTCTTTTGACAATTGCGTGTGACTGTACTTAGTTTTTTGGGACATTTTGTCTTCTCATTTTCTCGAGACAAGAGTTCATCCTAGGCTGTTTCCAACACATTACAAAGGGTCACATCCCCTCTTATTGGCTACCCTCTTGACGTCTTCCCTAATCTACCCATGGGCGCTATGGTTAAAAAATGTGCATCCTCGCCTTGCGTGCGCTTCCATCTTCCCCCACAAGAATTGTAAACGGCGACTCCTGCCTTAATGTTCGTGCCGCCAGCCCAGCAGGAGGGATTGGAAGGGGAGAAAGAGCTGTGGGGGAGGGAAAAGAGAAGGAGGAAACGGGGTGAGTGGAGCGAAAAGACAAGGATAGAGGAAGGAGAGGGGTGATGGGGTGTGTGTTTGAAAGGGAATCAGCATGACGTGCAAATCATTTAAGGTGTGTGTTCTCACGCCCACCCCCGGAGGGGGCAAGCACTAGATAATCCATCGTAATTATGTTTTAGCTCCATTTATCATCATTTCCCTACCTCGTCCTAGTCCATTTCCCCCCCCCCTTTCCTCAGCCTGCTTCCAAAAATACTTACTTGCGTCGCGGTACTTCAATCTAGGCGGATGTGGCGATGCCCTAGTTGTGGTTGTGGACGGGGAACAGGACCTTTTGAACCAGGCTGCTGCTGCTGCTGCTGCTGCTGCTGCTGCTGGTCGATGATGATGACGAGGAACGGCGGGAGAGCGGGTTTACACATCACTGGTTATCATTTCTATTCCCTCTCCCTCCCCCCCATCCCCTACGCCATCCTCTTCTTAGTTGTGCTTGTCGTTGAAACGGTGATACAACGGCGTGCGATGCCACAAATTAGGCACGCACTTTATTTCGCCATTAAGAACCGACCAAAACAACCCCTCCTGCTCCTGCTCCTGCTCCTCATGCTCCTCCACCCCTGCTTTAATACCAGCAAAAGCAGTAGCAGTACCAGCAGCAGTAAAAATCCCTCGAGGCGGCGCTGCCAGAACAGGGTCTTCATCCAGAGACTTGTGAGGGACAAGATACCGTTCATACAAAACAAAGGCAAATCCACTCAATAGCCCCCATACCAAAAGTTTATGTCGATACGCAGGCACCAGCTCCGCGCCTTGAACTTGAAAAAGATGGTCAAAAATAGGCCAATCTAAGACGAGAAGCAGGATGGAAGCAGCTATCTCAACGACAACCAAGGCAGAGAGGACAATATTTTTGTAGACGGGCACGCGGAAAAGCCCGTAGGTCTGACACAAGGCGATGGCCAGGAAAATGTACATAAAGTTTGAGAAGAGGAATTTGCTGGAGCTTGCGATCGTTACCTGTGTAAATGGGGAGGACAAAAAGAGGGGGGGGGG